>DWLS01001313.1:0-22496 GCA_018246255.1 Pachliopta kotzebuea | reverse complement strand
ACTACAAAGTGCTGGTAGTGTTATTGTTTTCCAAGTAGAAAAAGTTTTAATTTATTTTTAAAATTAAAAACATTGCTTTTATCTGTAACACCTACTCTTTACTCATTTATCCTACAAGCTATCGAACGATTACGCTTTACCACAAGCTCCTTCGACATCCAAGCAATCTTTTAAAGTTCGCAAGTTTTAGCAGATTTGGGGGATCGTGTGTTATAATTACCTGTGTGGTAGTGGCCCTCTGTACACTACATAGGGCGCTCTGTGCGAGGCAGCTGGAATGATCCGCTGGTGCATCCAAGGCCGCAGCATCACACCGGGTCGGAAAATTGCTGGGGCTCGCAGTCTGTTCACGTTGTTCATGCGGCTAATGTACGCGGCTTGTGTCAACGAGCACAGCGTTATATATAGTAGATGAATCTGTTAATATGATGAATTTCAAATATCATTTACTTATATAGTACAAGTCCTGATTCCTAAAGATCTCATGAATGGTAACGTTTGAAAGACTATAGCCATAGGTACATCTTCATCAGTCCTAGGGGGATGTTAGTTTGACAATGCATATCTTAAGCCAAAGATTTGTTAATGAACTATGCGGAATTTATATAATACAAATGCTTAATAGCTTTTATAGTTTTATTGACGTAGAATTTTATTTACAATTTGTCATAAATATTTTAGAAATGATTCATCGATCTGGTGCACTATAAAAGGAAGGTGTTGGAAAAGAGGGCTAGTATGAGCAGCCATTACGCGACCGGTTTGTTTCTAAGTGAAGAGAGTTAACCGGAGATATTCTCACAGGGCATTCTAGAGACATATCCGACTTTAGAATTTTATGCAGGTGGCTTTCTTAGTTTTTTATTTAGCTAGGTGAAACTTTAAGGCACCGACACGACGCGTAGAGGTTACTTAAGTGGATATATTCTTATCCATAGCCGTCCCTTTACTTACTTAGCAGTTAAGAAAATTATTAAATAAAAATCAATTAGGTACTTGAAATAAAAAATTATAATTTGTTAAGAAGAAAGAACATGAAATTTTTAAGTGTTTAAAAATAGATAATTAGCTTAGATCAATAGTGACTAAAATAAATTTGGGCAGTTATTTTAAAAATGTATTATACAAATTCAAATAAATATTATTATGTTATTTACTACATACATATAAAAAGTAACGAAGCTATAGGCATATAAATCTTTGAAGTGTACAAAACTATGTGTACTACTGGACGTTGTACATACAATAATTTATGAGATACAATATGGTCTGATTATAAGATATAATTTTGTTTTTTCATGAGTTAGCTTGAGCCATCGGGTGGAAGGGTTTTTTAAAAACTACATGCTTTGGACTACTGTCCCAAGCTATTACGTTAAGTTAATTAAAACAGAGAGTACTGATTTTATTTGGTAATACAAGCTTCTTATATACTAAGGTTATACAATGGTCCTTATGGCTAGTTTATAAACTATATGTGATTAATGGATCTGTCATCGAGTGTAACAGATTTGAATTTCAGTTTATCAGTAAGTATTTCCTTTGTTCATTGTCGGCCTTTCTCTGACAATATAACTCATGTACAAAGTTTGTTCCAAAATCAAATCTAATACCAACTTATGATCAGCTGAAGAAATTTATTTCTCTGTCCATTTTACTAGTAAGAAAAACAAATGTCTTTGGTCAATATTTCACTTTCGACGCTGAAATGGTTTTCATCACGCGATTTAAAAGTCACCGTCAGCCGTCACCGTCGCACGGTGTGAACGGCCGGCGAGACATTCCGCGGCCTGTTGCGCGCGAAAACGACACGCCGACGAATTTCTCGGACCGCTGACCACCACCCACCACCACCGCCACCTCGACGAAGATTCCCAAATGGTTATGAATTTGCGCTTG
The DNA here is from genome assembly GCA_018246255.1 of Pachliopta kotzebuea. NCBI lineage: Eukaryota > Metazoa > Arthropoda > Insecta > Lepidoptera > Papilionidae > Pachliopta > Pachliopta kotzebuea. The sequence continues at coordinate 20,597 of DWLS01001313.1, read as the reverse complement.
CACTTTCTTCTATTATGTTTGGTGACTGTACGTCGCGTAATGCGAATTACGCGTTAATTGCTCATGTTGACGTGAAGCGTATTAGACAAGATCAATACATTCAAGTAATATTCAGTTAGAATAAATTAAAGCATAGTTACATTACTATTCTATACTGCAAGTCTAAAATGTCTGTAATAATAACTACAAACGTATGGGGCGAAGTAAGTTTTTGTCGCTGGGCAAATCTTCAATAGATACCTTGCTTCTGTTACATAAGATTTATACCCACTAAAACCCCTTCGGTGGTCATCCTCAGTACATTGCTAAAGACCCCGGGATCTCCTACGGAACTCTCCAGTGTCTCCCTAATTGTTCCTGGTGTTGTTGAGCACATCCCTGGGACAACCACTTACTCTCCCTAGCACCCACAGTGTGCTACGAGAAAGTACGAGACTGCTTCGTACTTGTTGTCCGTCCCGGGGCCAAGGCCTAGGCAACTTAAGAACGTGTTAAGAGCTCGTAATTTCCGGGATCCGAATAGTAAATTTTAATTTTTTGTAAAAATGGGCCTCAAATAACATTGTTGCTTAGGGCCCTCTTTATCCTTAGTCCCCCATTGTTTAAACGTCTTACATATCTGAACACATTCCTCTGCGTGATATAATCCTGCTTAAACTTCGGTTTATTTAGTTTGTTGGAAAATTTCTGTAGATCGATACGATTTTCACTGTAATTTTGTTATTTATTTCTTAACAATGACAAATCACACTCAAAGTAATTTTATAAATGTACTATTTAATAAATTTTTTAAGTCATATTGGTTAGTGCTTGACTACTATATGTCGTTAACTAGTGATATTATCTGCGGTGGTAAAAATATGCTAGTAAATACTTATTCTTATATTAAAGATCACTAACTTCGATAAATTATTGCTCTAATTTACTGTACTTATCAAGAACAATAAGTTTTTTATACTAATAAACAATATATTAATTTTTAATCCATCGTTTTTTTTGAATATTTCTGTATAATATAATATGCTTGATGCATATGTCATTAACAACTGCGTGTTTTCTTCTTTCATGTCTATTAATTTATCTTTCATGTCTGTTAATTATTAGTAAGATTACTCGATACACGACATTTGATGAATATGTTAAGTGCTCATTACTTGTGTAACTTGAATTATAAAAAATTAAGTAAATCAGTAAAGATTTTTTAATGCAGTTAACTATTACTTAGGTGTAATGTAAATGGTGTTATTTGTAATTTGAAAATTTAATATCGCCTGAATACATAGCGAAGCAATGGATATCTGTATCTAGATAACTTGTTCATTATTACCAGTCCTTAAGGGTCCATTATGGGGCATGGGCTTTGCCCAAACATTTACCTTTTTCTTGATTCTTTTTTAACTCCTCCCCACGAATTTTATTGACCTTCACCTACTTATACAAATGATAGATTCGACGATTCTGGTCAAAAGGGTTGAGAGAGACGCTGTAGTATTTAGCCGGTAATAGTCCGACAGAACTCCTTTTACCTCCGCAGTATACAAGAGGTCCCATGAAGGATTTGTGAAGGAAAAAAGGGGTCCAAACGATGTATTTTCTAATACACTGTCTAAATTTCAAAACATTTATTTTTGTTTAGACATTTGATATTGTACCTTAAAATACAGCCCTAAAAATACATTGAGTAATAATGCTGATATAATTAAATGAAAAATCTTAATTCTATTTCATTTAAGAATAGCAAAAAGCTTCAACAAACTTTTCACTAGAAAAAAATATTGAAAAAAAAAGGTTACTCTATTTTCTTTGTTCTAAATTTCTTGCCTTAGATTCTTACTATTTGTTCCAAACCTTTCTAACACAAAAATTACACAACAGGTTCAGCCGTTTCTAAGCTTTAATGTCTGCTAATAAAGAAACACGTGTTAAAGTTACACTATAATTTATCTGCACTTTTGTGTCGGAAGGTTAAAAAAAAGCTCAGTGGACGCTGATTACTGCTCTTGTAACAAACAGTTAGCTGCATACGGCTCCGGCCGTTTTCTCCAGCGGCCCCGTGGTAATTGGACTGAGGAGGACCGTTACTGTTTCGGTTAATTAGCTGCACTCATCACATACGGTAACTTAATGGTGTAAGCATAAGTTACTTAGTAACAGGATTGAGTGGCGCTTATAGTTATAATTATATTTAATGTTAATAGGTCTCTGGTACACGATGCTGCTTAGAGTCAGAATATTACTGTGTTTCAAATTATAATGTTGTAACTAGTGGAAATAGTTGATGATCACAATGTGGTGCAGTTTAAGTCATTACAGAAGAGGACGTATCACTTGTTATCAAGTGAACATTTGACTCATCTCATTAATCAGAAACTATGTACTTCCTACAATACCTTAAAATTGAAGAGAAGCATTTATTTCATATAAATGACAATTTGATTTTCGATATCAAAAACTAGTTATAATCGATAAATATCCAAAACTTTCATTATGTATACCAATACATTACTACAAATAAATCACTAATTTTGTTTTTACACTTTTTGGTTCTATAGTTACACACAAATTTGTATTAAAGATACATTTACCGACAGAAAATAGTAAGTTCTTAATTACAAGTCATTCAATTTATTCTTTTATTAAAACAAAATAACTTTTTGCATTGATGTTTGTTTTAATGTTCCTTTTATTATTGCAAAGAGCATTAATGTTCCCACAACAGGGGTCAGATTTTTTGATGAAGGAACAGGAAAGTTTCTTCAGAACAGCAATTATAAACTGTGATGAGTAATTTCTTAAGTATATACAAGATTTATTGAATAATTGAGAAACATCTACATGCTTCATATTGTTGTGAAAAATTATTTTTTTCTTTCTGCTTTTCTATGGCATTAATATTCAGGGCTCTTTAAACTTTTATTTACTTCATTTAATACTTATGCTATCTTATCATCTACCGTTACAAAACATATGTGTATATAGTCACATTTACCTGTTCTTATCTCTATTATTTACTATATTTCATATTATTTGACAATATATTATAAACTTACGTCTAATTTACATTTTATTAAGTCCTTTAAACTATCAGTACGTATTTTTAGGCCAGTTTCGTGTTGTGAAAATGTATTATATAATATCAGCTGCAAGTATCATGTTATAATACTAGGTACGTAATTGGCGTATCAGTGCGGCTGGTAATGCACCATTAGCGGTGCACGTCACCACGTACACCATGTGGATATCTGTCGATGTGAAACCTCGATGGACCGGTCCGATGGCTGCTCTCTATCACGAACGTCATTTTACATTAACCATATAAACACGAGTCGCACCCCTCTTCCGAAACGGAGGTCGCGGTTTCTTAGAAAGCTCTATAACAATCAAATCTTCATAACCTTCACTGAATTACCTTTCGTCAAATCAATGATTGATGATGGTTTGATTGACTTCGTTCTGGTGCTATTTGTTGAGAGGTTTGGATAGTAACTACTACGCCACATTATAAACATTTTTTTATTCGACGAGGCGACGAGACGTATAAGGCATTCAACTGATGGTAAGTGATAAACATGGTCATAAGTACCACATTGCGCTAGTCGCCTTTATATATAAGGTGTTAAGTCTCATTACCCCAGTGATTTCAAGAACACAAGACCCTTCAAACACTGCTGTTTGGTGGTAGAAATTTGCGGAGTTGCGATGGTTCCCACCTAGACGGTCTCTGGCAAAAGAGACATACCATCAGTAATACATAAATATATAATCCGACGATCTCACGTCATTTCATAAAGAAGACACTCTTGTTTTTTAATATATATATTGTTTTCCATAAATAACATTTTTTTTAATAGCCACCGAGTATCTTTCTTTACAATTCAATATTAAATAAATTTGTGTAAAAATGGTGTGTAGCTCAACAAGAAAGTCTTAGTAGAATTTATTTATATAAGATACAATAATTAATAAAAGCAATTTTACTGGTGGTAGATCTTTATTGGTGGAGACCGTTTAGGTAGGTATCGTCGCAGCTCTTATTTTTACCGCCAAATAGTAATGTGTAAACGTTACTGTGTTCCAGTTTGAAGGGTGCTATATGCTAGTGAAATTACTGGGATAACAAGACTTAACCTTTTACGTCTCAAAGCAGATTGTAGTGCTGGTTATACCATTTTAACTACGCCACGTTATAATAGGAAACTATCATTTACTTTTTATTTTAAGGTGAACGCCTTGATCATCTCATTGGCTCGTAGAAAAAGTTATCTCTAATTAATAGAGTAATGAATATATGACTAAATATTGATTTAGTTCACAACACGCTTCATGACACTGTCATGAACATCATATTCCTAGTTTCTTTGTGCGTAATGAGCGTGAAATGCGTATGTATCGAGGTGCGTGCGCACGCGCAGTTAAACTTAAACCGATCATAGTTTTTATGTAGTTAATTGCTTAGAGATGCTATTAAATGAGACATCTAACGCAGTTAAATTGAATTAGTTCACTGATTATTTATTTATTATTATAATGCATTTAATTTATATAAACGCAAGACGGCAGACAGAAACTGGATGCGTGTAGCCGAGCTAAATGACGTTCCTTTTGAGAGGACTATGTCCAACAGTGGACTGCCACAGGCTGTTGATGATGATGATGAACTAATTTTGTAGCACATTACATGCAATTTTTTTACTACTACATTAATGTCTTTATAAATCAGAGTTATTGGTAAGGAAAAGCTATTTGGGATTTAAGTCTACTTTACGTTAATTTCATTCACATTGTTGAAGATAATACAATAAATAAATAACATTGATACAATTTTATAACTGCTATTAATAATTCTGAAAAAATTTGTAAATAAAACGTGTAGTTGTAATAGACTAAAAAATTATATCAAAAATATAATTAGTACCTGATAAGTTTTAGATCTTATGACATAATACATTATTTAATTGATTGTTACTGTCTTGTGATTAACCTCTTATTATTGCTATTATATCACTGTTTATTATTGCTATTATACCACTTATTATGGCTTAAATTTTTTTATTGGACATTAGAACAAGATGTTTTTCTGATAGTAAACGATATGTCCATAATAATTGGTCCTAGTTACCATGACAAGTAACGAAGTAATAATACTTTTTTCTTTAAGTTACTAGAGGTAAAGCCTCGTTACCTTAGTAACTGACTGCCTACATACTTTGAAAATTGACACAGTAATTTTAACATACCACTGTTTGTCAGTAGAAATAAGTTCTGACAAAAAAGATCTCTATCAAGAAAGACATATTAGTAAGCATAGTAAGTATAATGTAAACTGGGCCCAAAACCTGCTATTATTCAGAAATGCAAATCTATCAGTAGATTATTCTAACTTAAACTAAAAAAAACTTGTCTTTAATGATTGTGAATTAAATATAATACTAACCTTCATCGTTGATGTAGCTGAGAAAACTAAATAATAATGGAAAAAGTCCAAACACAGAAACCACAGGAGAAAAGTTTATCGGAATATCATCATTAACAGTGAACGGGTTACTTTAATTACAGTGATAGTAGATTGTTATTCACAAGTAAAAAAAAAATTAATGGAAATGTAATTTCACTCGTATATAGCGTCCACAACATCGATAGTATAAGACGGCAGTTGAATCGATATGCGCATAGAAATAGGTCACCGGCCGCATATATAACCATCCCCACTTGTATTCATCTTATATAGTGGGATAAACTCTTCGGAGCATAAACATGATTGAAATATGCTAGTATCGCATATTAATCTAAGTTTAACGTATCACTTAATATATAAATTAAAGATATTGAAGTTATGTTATATATTAAATATAGACTAAAATACTTAAACTTTTACTGGTAGGTCTCTTTTGTTTTAGACCGTCTAGGTAGGACCATCGCAGCTCCTATTGCAATTGACAGACATTACTGTGTTCTGAAGGTCGTTGTAAGGTAGTGAAATTACTGGGGTATCGAGACATAACATCTTACGTCTCAAGACGCTGACGTAATGTGGTGCTGTGTATACTATCTTAACCAGCGCTATTTTGTTATAGGCATGAGTATTACTTACCATTATGTCAACGCCTTGCTCGTCTCAAAGTTTAATCTAATAAAAAAACTTTGAAATACTTGACAATAGGATAGTAATATTTGAAAAGTCAATAACCCACCGGCTTTAGAAGAATAATCTAAGGCTTAGATTAAAATAAGTTTTTCGTGTGTTGAACTGAAATCATTTTAGAAGTGTTACACTTATAAAATGATTTACTTAATTAGGGTTTATGTCTTTGCAATGATAATTATATACCTTTTTATTAAAATAAGAAGTAAACTGTTACTTAGTTTAATAGTCTCTGATACCTAAATAGCTTATCTATTGGCATTTTAATGTAACCGTAAAAGGTTACCACGAGGAGAGGTCAAATAAATGGAAAAGTTTATCGAAACCGCTTGCCTGCTCCAATATACCTGATGATATCATTATAAAGTATTCTAGGCAATATTTACTATCCACAGCATCATTTCTCATCAAGTTATTTTAATAGCTTTGTTAAAGTTATTGCATTAGGACAAATAATTTTTTATCCAAGAATAAGTGACGTGATGTAAAAGAATAGTATTACTCTCTTATCTGTAGCGTACGAGCAAAACTATGATTATTGGTTGTGAAAGGAAGCGAGGAAGTAGAGACGTGGAGTAGGAAGTCTGTAATAAACTATTGATCATAGTAGGCTCGTATTATATTACGGTGGGGTTCCGTAATGACGTCTTTAAAATACAGTTTCTTCCTCTTCCGATTTTAATAGAGCCACTATTGGTACACTGAGAACTTTTTCTTGCTTTCCATTTGTTAAAATGTTTATCTGTCTCCGTATCGCCGCGATTCTTATCTTGCAATACAAACGTCCCTGTTTTGTTTCGCGGCCATGTTATACTTTGGTTGACAGTAAGGTTATTTCTTACCTGCTAGGTAACTTAACCTTCATTCTGTAAATGTAAATCTCAGGCTGTAATAACATGTTATATCCAGTTGTTAACATATAAGAGTACTACTACTACTACTACTACTACACATACAATACTTATTAGCATAAGAACTAGGGCTAATTACGTTTTTTAAATGAAATTTGTTAGTGATTACTAAAAATTATTTTCTGCGCCTGAACAGAATTACTTCTGTAATTCAAATGTACAGTTTAAGACATTGCTATTTGATGTTCACAGGCGTTGATAACAGAAAATGCATTGATTTTTTGGCATAGTAATTTATGTTTTTAGTAACTATTATAGATATTTTTCAACTTAATAAAAAGACCATACAAGTGAGACGTTAAACTGATGTCAAATGATACTTTCTCATTACTGTGTAACGTTTGTTGGCGTGACAGCATATTACATTGATTGTAAGAACTTATTGTATACAACCATTTGATTCTCTTTATTGGCTTCCTGTCCCTCACGTTGAAGTCACCAACTTGGCGAATGTTATAAATGGAATCATAAATAGTAGGGATTTATAGTTAGCATTGATGAATTGAAGTGAGTATTTTTATTGCTGTATTTTCGCCTATTTAATTTTAATAAGTGTTGAAACTTTTTGATCAATAATATTCGATACAGCATTTTGCTTTTAACTTTAAAATTATTGTAATAATGCCTTTTAAAAAACTATGGAAATTTTTTTGTAATATGTGAAATGCTAATCGAGACTCGAAGTAAGGATAAGAAGCGCTATTAATATAACGCAACCCATTTATGAAATGTTACGGAAATTATAACTTTATAGCAGTATAAACGTTTATATACAATGAATCGTAAAAAATGAAAACGGATTATCATTCCACATAATTTATTTACAGAATCGTTACGCTCTTATCAATTAACAATGTATAAATAATTTTTTGGATTTCTTATTTACAATTCAGCAACCGTTGCGCGTTTTTAAATCAATCAATCAATACTATTTATAATGAATGGTTGTTTTTTAAAAAGTACGTATTTTACCGAGCTTTCCCTCTTAATCTGTAAAAAAGAATTTTGAAAATACATATAATAAACTATAAAGACACAGTATTCTTAACTCGTGCTCGTTCTTAAGTCCCCTATGCGATGTATGATAATGTACTATAAAAATACCGTAATAAATAACTCTTTCCTGCAAATCACAATTAAAGTAATAAAAAAAATGTACAAGCTTCGTTCTTAACTATATCTTAAAATTATAATTACAATTTTTCACTTCCCCGTTGGTGTAATTTCATTTTTTAAGTGATATTTCGCAGAGCACTAAATTATAGTATTATACTCTATCGTTAGGCGTAATAGTGCTGCAATTGTTCAGCACCGAGCGAAGCGCCGTAGAAGGGTACCTCTGAAAAATATAAAAAACATCCAGAATTTAATAACTTTTTAAAAAAAAAACACTAAAATGACAGAAATATTGACAGCGGAGAAATTAAGTATGTACATCATACATATGTGATATAAGTTAAAAAAAGGTGCTATAAGAATAAAAACTGTTATTGCTGCGCATATATAATTTACAATTAAAAGCTTCGTATTAGATAGTATATTACTTAAATAGTTATAGCAATATTTACATAATTTTTTTCCAATTGTAAAGGAAACAATGATATTTCTCTCATGCTCTAACACTTCTTGGAGATCTTTTTGGCTAACTTTTCAATTTCCATTCAGCTTGAAGTACTGGTGATGGAAAGTATCGTAAGATCGATATTTACCATGAGAACAGTTTTCGTGGAAATTTGATGTCTGCTAAACACCTTGGATCTCTTTGCAAGAGAAAGGTTGAGATCCAAAATTAAGAAAGAACATAAAGCTTATTAAATTATGTTACATTTGTTCGTTTGTAGCACTTAAGTAAAGCTAATAAGAAAAGACCTACATGGTCCCATATTTAACGATAGTTAAATTTTTGCAAATTATTTACCACCAGATAAACCCGCGTTAAAGGGCTCAATAACTCAGTGCCTTTCAACTTAAATTAAATCAATAGTGTTTTATAAGAGACCGAACACTAATATAATCCATTGGTTTAAGATGGTGATAAACTCAAACACAATATGTACTATATTAGTGAATCACTTGCTTAGTAAATTTAAGCATGTAGCTACCTGATTATAAATAATATATATGTGATACAAACTTAATTGAACTCTGAGCAAAGTATTGTGATCGTAATAAGGGATACGCAATCATTTACGATCACAATAGCATTCAATAACAGAGATGGAAAGATAAATTGCTTTACAAAGATGTTTGTGATTTACATAACAAATTTAAATTTTATTTATCGCACCCCTATAACGAATTTATCTATATAGTTGATTTCGCTATATAAACTATATATAGTCTTCAAGATCTTCTCTAACATAATACTATGAAAAAAGCTTGAATTATGAATAATTTAAGGTTTCCTTGAAACAATTTGTCAGTGATGTATTTTTAATTTATATGTTAAGCCCCTTTCGTTAAGAGAGCGCGATGTTTAAGAATATTAACACAATACATAAAATTTAATAAATTAAGCGTAAAGAGAACGGAAGAAATTTACAAAGTAACAAAAGAAATAGTAGAGACGTAAGTAAAAGTAGATTAGTCTGTACAGTTTCAGTCGTTTTGTCGTGTTAGTCGGACCATGTTGTTTGTAGAAGTATAGTTTCAGATTGTTAAAATTACATCATCTAGTAATTACAGCAGAGTTTCTATGAAATACATAAATAAACAAAGTTTTATATTTATTTTGTCACATCCAGATTCATTGCAATACAATATTAAGCAGTTATAATTTAAAGAATTAGTTGAGTGTCTATTGGAATAGGATAGTTGAACGCAAATTTTATCATCACATACTAAAAGTTTTATGAGAGATGACAAAACGTATTGAAATCCCAACATTTGCGTGTTTATCAAAATTTAACATATATTTTATATATTCATTCGATGTACTTCTACAAAACACACGAATCGTCAAAGTCGTCAACATACCTAAAATAAATAATCAGTCGTGTTCAAACTTGAACGATCTTGTTTCCGCGCAGGTAGAATTTCACGTCTTTTCTTCTATTAGCGTTGCTTACTGTCGCAGCTGTTGTCCCAGCAGTGGTCGTGCTAGTTGTGGTTGTCGTTGTCGTGGTGGTCGTCGCGTCAATGTCGGGTAGGAGCTCAGCGGGGAGCACGCCTACGTCGTTGTCGGAAGTCGGAGTTGGGAGAAACGCTCGACCAGTTTTAAACATTTCCTCCAGCCGCTCGTTGTTGAATCTTGGAGTGTCCTCTATGGATCTTTGAACGTTTTCGTTCATTAAAAAAGCCAATTTGCTTAGGTTATGATTGATCTTTTGGATTTTAGCAGGTGTTAGACCCTCTTTCTTGTGGATCGTTGGGACTACCGAGTGTTTAGATGAAGCGTAGTCAAAAGGCGGGTGGGGATTTCTCGGATCGTAGTCGGGGTAAGCGTCTGTGGCTGCTGGTTCGCCGTATGAATTAACAGCGCCCCAAGACATGGGTTTGAATGGTGGAGGAGGTGGTGGAGGTAATGAGAGTTGAGACGCAGAATGTTCTACGACATGAGACGGAGCGGTGGGCGCGAACACGCCTTTAACAGCTGTATAGACTGTGTTAAGTATGGAATGGGGTGGTTCCAGAGGTGTTTTTCCAACTGTGTGTATCTGATGGGATTCCCCGGTCACAGCGTCACCCAGCGGCGTCAGTATAACCAGGCCGGCGTGCACTCCGCTTAGCTTCCCGCGTCCTGTCTCAAAACAACTCCAGTCTTAGTCTAGGTTTAAGTCATTAGTTGCGTCACGTCAAAGAGCTGATGGGTCTTAAATAACGAATGTTTTCCAACTTTCTAATTCACTTTGAGAATATCTCTCGACAGTTCAGAGCCTAGACTGTGTTGATTACTAAAGTAATGGTCTTAACCTTTTCTCGAAATACGATTGATGTTTTTTAACTAGCTTTTCATAAGAGTCTGTTATTTTTAAATATGTGCAATTTTAAAGAATATTGATAAAGGTTAATAGGCCATACAAATATATCACTACTTCTGTTATACAGAAATATGAATTACATAAACTGATTGATATTAATACCACTGAGATGTGGTAAGATGCGATATTGCCAACTTTTCGATATTGCATTATAATTATTATTCGTTATATTTTGCAAAAGTTTGATCAAAATCTTGTAATTATCATTGTGATGAAACAATAACATAAATATTTAGTGCGTTAATCACATTTATTCATTAGTAATTAAAGATACAGAGAATTTAGATTTTGTATAAGTGAAATGAATAAATAATATTTCAATCCGCGTTAAGAGGGATGTAATAGTAAAAGTAAATTTATCGTTAACTTTACTAGAGGATTGAAAACGAGTTATGTAATAGTCCGATTTTGTATTGATTCTTTAAAACTGCTGATAATAAATTTTTAGCGTAGAACTGAAAAAGTTAGTGTTTAGACGGCAACTGGACCGTGAGATAGCTGACACGCTTCGAGATATTCAATCAAAGTAATTTCACGTAACGCGGTACAATAATACTGTTATATAGTTTTGATAAAAAATATAAGCTTCACGTGGTTGCTTCCGTTATTGTAGAAGAATAAATTATCTGTATAAAACCCAATTTTACACAAAGATGGGCTCCGAAAGGCTAGACGCTGTCGAAAGTACCGTAGTATATAGAAGCATTCTAGTACTAGTTCTGGTCAAAGACTATTAAAGGAACACATGTATCAGTAAGAGTTCAGATCAGAATTCTTTGTGAAGCTTTGAACAATACTTTAGGTAGGTTCGACAAAAAAAAAAACTTAAAGTTATTAATGTTATTTATCCGACGGTGTGGAGGAGGATCGCAAAATGATATCTGTATATAAATTTAATACACCTATATCATGTCAAACAAAGTATAGTTTACGAAAAAGATGTCCGATTTAAATATAAAAATATCACTGTTACGAAAGATATATGCAAATTGGTGCTAAGGATGTAAGAGTTGCATTATTTCGATAGTCCCACAATGATCGACCTGCATTCCACGCTCACAATACAGTCTCCTTCGTTCCCACAGTTTTTGGATGGTTACTGAAAACTTTGCATTATTTTATTCTGTAAATTTTATAAACATATAATTATTTAAGCGTTGCTAAATATGGAATGAAGTTAACCTCTTTCATCGAAGGGAAAATCTAAAGATATCCTGTCTTATGTTCATTTTTACTCAATATCCAAAGTTTATTTAATAACACCTTCTGAGATATTGATAAAAATATCTGCAAGCCTATTATTATTCACCTTTAGCTGGCTGAGAGTTTGATTCAAATAAGAATGGTCTCGTTAGTGTGACATTATAATGGGATTCTCTCGTGATCTCTTTGTGAAGAATAATCTACACATGTATGCGATTTCGCTGTTATTATGCGAAATTTGACAACAAAAGAAATGTAGAAACAGATAATAATAGATCTTTCAATCGTTAATACGACTTTAATTTTTTAATCATCTTCATCTCAAATTAAAATCAATTGGTGGTGGAGGGAGACCGTCTAGGTACGAACTAAAGCAGCTCCTGTTGCAGTCGATAAATAGTACTGTGTCCCAGTTTCAAAGGTGCTGTATACTAGTAAAATTACTAGAGTAACCAGACAACATCTTATGTCACAAGGCGACGAGCACAATGTGGTGCTGTGAATAATATCTGAACCAACGCCACGTTGTTATAGATAAGCGTATTATATACTATCAAGTTATTATAAGAGAAAATTTTTAAGGGGATTTAATGAAATATTTATATTCATTCTTTTAAATTGTTGGAAAGTATTTTGTGCTACAAACCAACGAGATTAACAAGAAGTTGATTTAATAGTAACAAGTACAAAAAATGTCTAATTGATTCTTAGGACTAAGATGTTAAGTTTTTTATGAGGCCAGTTGTAGTATTAACTGCAGGAATACCCCAACGCTGTCATGGCATCAAATTGAAAATATGAAGGTGTAATTTAGTCAGGCAGATCCAAAAAAACGTAACGCGTTATACTATCCAAAAATTACTAGACAAAGTGACTGCAATTTTCTTATTAAAAATATAGGGTTTTTTATCGAAATAAACAATCGTTACTTAAACCATAAAAAAACACATCGATCAGACACTTTCACACAGTAAATTACGATACAATGAAAGTATTTGATAGTGTGCGTGCTTGACTAGAGATCGCACTCTTTCCCTAGACAATGATCTTCTTTCCAGTACTCAAGACGTCTAGATTTAATGAATGTAATCTTTACCTGCACAAAATACGCATCAAGATATATCAACGAGAATCATCAATTAGTAGTCTTGTTATATTTCCTTCCTATTCACTTAATTTTTTTAAGTAATCATAACACCTGAAGAAAAAGTAGTATTTTAAACATTTCACGGAAATGTCTGTAAATCTATTTATAGGATTACAGCTGAAGCTATTTTGATATGTCTTCAGCCAAAATAGTGATGTACCAAAAAATGTTGAAAATGTGATTTTTGGAGGATATGGTATTAAATTTAATTGTAGTTACTAGATAAGCGTTGCATTAGAACAATAAGTTTGAAAGGGAATGATGATAACCACACTAAATAATATTGGCATATAAATACGGAAATAATGAAAGTAGAGACAGTTAAGTGGGTCAATTTATGTAATTGGTTTCGTAATCTTATTGTAACTGAAACAGGGAAGCTTGGCCCTCGCCTACCGGGGATATAGTGACTGCAGAATATATTTACAAAAGGGCATCAGGTTGCGCGAAAGCCTTTTCCGTGTGCCGTAACTTTGGTTAGGTGGTTCACAATAAAGAGATTTCTTATATTGTAAAATTGTTTTTTGATACTGTATTTGTATTGATAAGTATTAAAGAGAACAATTTAGATATATTAACAGATACTCATTAAAGTCTTAAGAAACAAACAATGAACTGAAATGAAAAAAATTTTAAGCACTTGTTGCTTGTGCTTCAAAAATGTATTTCTAATATTCCCAGTAATAGGACTCAAGACCTATTCTGTTAGAAAGAGACAAGGCAATTTTTGATGACAGATTATATATTTTACACTTGATAATAAACTTCGATAAACCTAATTTATTAATTATATATTTTAATACCTTTTCATGGTTATTTACTATATGTCCAAAAACTAATATAAAAAAAGAGTAACATATTATAATTTCGTAGTGTATGACCAATTTTTGGCATTGAGAAAATTTCGAAATATCTCAAAAAGGATGAATTATGTAACGTGTTTTATATTTAATCAATCGCATACATAAATATTTAATTAGGACTATATTGAAACATGTAACGAAATATTAAAATTAGTGAATATTAAAATTGGGGGCGTATATTTATTTACTAAACAACGTAATTAGGGCAATGCTATGTAAAAAAATTACATTTGTAATATATTTAGATTATATATGAAGCAAAAATTATATATTTTTTTTAATTTACAATTTGAAATGATTTAGACACATTTCATTTTGTAATGAATCTAGCTGGAATACAGTTAAAAATTTTGTAATTTTTTTGGTGCTTACTAATACCAAGGCCGGACTAAGATCTACGCAATATAGACACATGCTTAAGACCCGTAATTTTTTCAGCTCCTAAATTAGGTTTTGAATTTTTTTATTTATATAAAAATAGGCTTTATATTACAATATTGCCTATCGCTTTCGTTCGCCATTGACTAAGAGAAAGTACATCAATTCTTCTTTCTGTTTTCATACTAACTAATCGTAAATTTATTTTAAGTTTATCTGAATAAAAAATTGTTACGGGTTTCTCCATAGTCATAACATATGACCAGTTTACGTAACATAACATACATATATCGATAGGTAGTGGACACACGATGGATGAAGTGGATCGCCGGAGTCAATGACATTGCACTTTCACTTTAGGGAGCCAATACCATATCCTCGAAAGTCATACCGACGTAGTATCAATCGAAAGTATATTCATTATCATTCGATGAATATAACATATTAATAATACATTTACTAAACCTAGGTAAATAAAAAAAGATACAATGTAACTGCAAAATATATGTCAATATGAATCACTTTCAAATATACAATGAAATAATGACACTACAGCAAAAAATTCCTAATTTTAAGAATCTTGCTATTTTTAATGATAAATTCTGAATGAATTTTAAATAATGTTCTATCAATAATTTCAAAGAACAATTGTTAAACACGAATAGTACGTTAAACAACACAGTTTGTTAAACTCTTGTAACTTCTATAAGTGCATCGATGACTCTCAAAATTCATTTCCGGAATCGATCCTTGTTAAATGTGAAGACACGTTTCAACACAACAAATACGTAACTCCGTTTGGAAGAGAAAGCGTGAGTTTATGCAAAGACAGCGAGTAGTCGAATGTGGCTAACCAAAGATTTGAGAATTAGAACATGCTTTAGCTGATGATGTAACACATCGAATAATCAATATACACAAGAGAAAATAGAATCAATCTGTATATACAAAACACAACGGATATGAGAATAATCCAGTATTTTTATAACAAAGAAAAGTTTAAGGAAATTTGGAGACAAAGCTAAATATAAAACAGCAGATGCACCATATTATGCATGAAATTCAATTCGTGATCGGATTTCTTACCAAAGTGAATTTACTAAATCGTAATAACTATATAACAACTCCGGCGATGGCATGGGCATTGGCTCTGGTATAACATCGTCTACAACCGACGACATCATGATAAGTTCTGAAATCAAATTTATTGATACTACATCAACGAATGATCACAATGTAAAAGAGGATAAAGTTATCAGTTTTCAAAATATTAATAAGGTTGCGCCTGCTTAAATTCTGGTCTGAGACCATAACCCTTATATCTGCCACCAAATAGTTGGGTTCAAACACTATTGTGGTATAGAGGTATTGTGACTCGTTTTCATGTGGTGGCGATAACAGCGCCACATTATAGGTAAGCGTATAATTGACCATCAAGTGAAAGTCCTTGTCGTCGAAAGTATTCATTAAATATTAATTTGAATGATTATCAACTATTCATAAATGAAAAATTCGGCATTTAATTCTGGTTTTATTTAATTTGCAAACATTCAACAGATGTGCATCTAATGAATGGTGTATATGTTTGCTTTTCTTTATTTGTTTTATATAGTATAAAAAAAGCGAAAGGGCTATTTAGAATCTCTAGAATTTTGACGTTGACAATTTATTCTTTCTACTAGCTGCCTTATTCTTTAGTATATAATATAGTTCCTCCACTAACCCGCAACACGTGCCAGCGTGATAGAAGATGACCCAAATACGACATTATTGGGTGAGGCTTATGTCCAGCAGTGGACGTCTATCGGTTGATGATGAAAAAGACAGGTCGAGAATATTTGAAACATGTCGCAACCGTTTTGTCTTTAACTATGGCAGGTGATCTTCACACCACAATCCTGCGTGCTCATCAGAAGGTTGTTTCAATACTACAAACAATGAATTTTCGAGACAAAAGATCTTTATGTTCGTATACTATAAATGATTTATTTTATACACGCTCGTTAAATATAAGCTTGCAACACTGTTTTGACATTCATAAAATTATTTTACGATGTGCATATGAATGGTTTTCGTTAATTTATAAGTTGAATTTGAATATTCATAATTTTAGTAGTTGAACATTAAATAATTTTTTTAGAGGTATGCGATAAAGAAATACCTGTAATCAAAAACACAGTTAATATGAAAAGGGAGGTGTCAACGTTGAGGTAAATTAAATATTGGTATAAATCAGGACCAAGGAAGGTACTATAGTAAATTGGAGGACTGTGATTATGGGATCAGAGGGGAACAAGTTGCTTATCCAAGCTTAGACATGCAAAGGATTTTGTATATCTGATCAAAAAAGCTAAAAGGCGAAGATTTAAATTATTAACTATTAATTGATTACATATATCTGTATAACGCTAAAAATTGGTCGTAATTATTATCAATTGCAATAATCTCAAATATAATGCATTTCGCAAACTTGGCTTATTCTTTATATAGAATTTGTGTTTTATTTTAAACTTTCTTTAAAACTTGCATGTCTTTAATACTTAAGTGAAGGCTTCCACTATAAGTCAACCTACATATATTATTAATTATTAATGACCCAACATCGTTTTCGTGTTAAATATTCCATCACTATACTTTTACCACACACAATAACGACGTTATATAATTATGTAAATATTTTACGTAATACTTGACCAGTAAAGTAATTTATTTTAAAGAATATCTCACTGTTAAAGAACAAAGAAAATGAAAAGTGAAAAATGTTTTTAGATTTAATGCTTCCAAACTTACTTTTGAAACTATTTTAATCCAATTATATATTCATGCTTTGATTTTTTTATGAATAGATGCAGATTAATATGCTAGTGTTAGTTAAATATTTAAGACTAATACTTAATTCGGAATACTAATTCTTAAAAGTGTTTTATTGTTATGTTTATTAAACTACGCGAATTTATAGTAAGTTTTGCTATCTTTAAGCTGTGAGTTAACATAATCTTTATTTCTGTTAATAATACGGTAAAAAAAACATGTTTGCAAAATATATTGTAAAGGTCACAATACTAATAATTTGTCTAAAATTCTCAATTAAGAACCTTCTTCTAACAATCTAATACAAGAATCAAACCAGGATGATAATTCACAAGACTGATGATTACAATTTACCCGTTAATCGTTTGTTAAAATTTTTAAATAGAGAGCCTTGTTCTAATTATACAAACAAAAGATTAAAAGGATTAAACGATGATGGTAGTTCAGTAAATTTTGAGGATAACAATTGACCATTGATGAACTTGAGAATAATTACGATGGCTACGTGAGTGACCACAGCTTTAATACTTACAATGGCAAATTGTTCGTTTGTGGTGATTCCAATGATGTGGAGGATGATTTACTTACCATCTATGTGGGAGGGGTACTTGTGAGCTGCGAAGCCCGTGGGCGCAGCGGGAGCGGTGTGGGAGAAGTGCGCAGGCGCAGTAGGTGCACCGTACGAGCTCGGTGGTGCGCTGTACTCGATATGCGCAGTCGGTGGTGGTCCGTACACAGGGACAGCTGTAATCATATCACTTATTAATAGTTATTCATCATAATCTACTTCAACCACCAAATAAAGATATAAATATTTGATAGTCAATGCAACTATTGAAGTGATAGTTGTAACAAAAGTTAAAGTGTTATGTTTTTAACCGATTCCCGATAGACCCTAACATAAATCTCACTTGCCAACAGCATTAAAATATTTTCATTACTATTTTATCATCAGCTTCTTTCATGAGGAGGACGGATTAGAACACGACTGAAACAATAATATTCCCAAACCCCATTCCCTATATATTAATAATTCTCACCTGAAGGTCTCTTGTGACTCAAAGCGGCGGAGCTAACGATCTTCTTTCCTATATTGCTGACGACGTCTCCTTTCCCTGATATCGCTTTGCCCAAGCTGGCTGCCAACGCACCACCGCCTTTGATCAGCTGGCCTTTGAGAATCGTCACACCTCCAGTAATAGCTTTCACGGCTTGGAATAGCGTGAACAGTATGGACTTTTTCAGGCCCCAGTAGTCAACCTTTTCGTCGTGCTGTGGAATGATGCGAATAATATTTACAACTAAATTAAGTATAAGGTTCTAAAAATGAAAGTTATGTAAGGAAGTAATACTTCGCTGTTTGCAGGCTCGTAGGAATAACCGTGTTCATCTCCGTGACCTGACTTGCTGGAAGCCGATGCTATGAAGGAGGAAACTCCGGCAGACGCCTGTCCGAGCAAACCGAGCTTGCTTTGGAGACCCGATGACGCCTTTGAAGCGACCGCACTTAAAGCTTGTGCTGATGATCGTTTCGTCCTGATGACAACGAAACGTGTAGCTATATTATACATTTTTATTGGTAAAAGCAGGCAAAGGAGCGAACAGTTCACATGATCAAAAATGATTACTGACCCCTATGGACAGTGGCAACACCCGTGGTGTCATAGCTGTCTCGGCAACTATAGAGGCAAAAGTTGTATACTCTTTTCTTGGAGGTCCATTGAGGCTGTTGGTATTTGAGTTTAGTATAATGATCATATTTTAGTTTATATTAAGAGAATAACGGAGACATAAAATTTAAAATTCCGTTTAAATTAAAATGAATCTAGTACTAATTGCGAAAGAATAAAGTAAAGGTATATACATGTAACTGTAATTCTACGAATATTTTTTTCCTATTAAATCACGTTTTTGTGAGGTTAAAGTAATTACAGCATACCCTTCGTTTAAATGTCACAAATTTAATGGAAAATTTCCAAATTACTTGTAAACACTGCTTAAATAACTGTGCAATATTGTTGTAATATGTTTTTATGATTTTGACATCTTGATTTCTTCCACTTCTAGACCTTTACCGCCAAATGTACAGTTATTGGAACGAAATTTACCATCTTCATCTATCAACATTCTATCAATCAGTTCATTATATAAAAAGTACAAGTGGCTCATACAAAATTCTGAAACTTTGGGCACCCACAACTTAGGAACCCGGCCATATACTAACAAAACTCCAAAGGCTCTGATCTTATCTAAGCGAGATCTGTCTGTATGCTAATTTTCAGCCTTCTACCCCCTTGTAGTTCTTGATATTGAGAATTGTCGACGGACGTACGGACATTGGACATTTAAATAAGGATTTTAATCTTTGGCTCTTTAGCTGTGTATAATAGATATTTATTATACACAGGTTATAGAATGACTACTTACCTCATGATTTCCTCAGCCGCTAGGCCTTCCGCTAAGAGTTCTAGTTGTTGGGGTGTCATTCTGCTGATTGCCGCCATATCTATGATGTCGAGCGTCAAAGGCACCGGCTCCGGCGCTGGTGCGGCCAAAGACGTCGCCATGCACACCATACACAACCAAACCTGGAGATTAATAATATATTAGTCAAATAACCGTGGTAGTAATGAAAGAAATATTACTAGATAGGATCATAGCAGTGCCTTGCGTGGTCTTATTATTCGGGTAACTATGAGCTTTTAAAATTAGAATTTACCGATACAAAAGGTCAATTTTCATGCTTTGAATACATACGTCATGTTCTATTCTCTACGAAATTTTTTTTTCTTTTGCTTTTCTCACCCTACCACTATGGTTACTTTGATCTTTCATAACTTCATAATCGAAATGGCTAGAGACCTTTTTTTTGCATTTCTTGTCTTCTGATTTCGCTTCATTTTATCCTGAACGAATAACTATGCAGCTCTTCCGGTTAAAAATTTATAAGTTCTAAGGAGTATTTAAGTCAACGCATTAGTCTATTATAGCTCTAAGGCTGATGCAATCAGGTAATAGAGATTAAAACCTATAAAGTTCATCGTTATGTAGATGTTTTTTATCTAGGGCAGTGTCTCGCAAACTGTATTCTGAGATTCGTCAAATATTTTCCATCTCTGAATTCGAAAAAAGACGAATGGGTGGTCAACCCGTTTGTAGGTT
>DWLS01001312.1:0-22505 GCA_018246255.1 Pachliopta kotzebuea | reverse complement strand
TCTAAAAATCTTATAAGAAAATAAGTAATTAGATATATCCAGGATTTATAGACATTAAGTTCTTACTCTTGAATAGTAATATTCATAGTAACATTCTACAGTTTATTAAAAAAAGCTACCGTTTGATTAACTTTATGAGTGTAAGGTCAGCTCACCACAAACAATTGACTTTATTATTATCTTAGTTACTTAATCGATAGATAGATTCGTTTAACTTAAAAAAACATTAACTCATACTTTTATGTATAAGAATGGTAATATTTAACTCATCTATAATTCCCTTATTTCACGTCATGGTTAAGACGAACTGAGTAACGTTAAGATAATAAAAGTAAAAAGAAAGGGTGTCTCAAAATTTATAACACTTTGTAAAACGTTATAAAGGCGTTATAATAAAACCTTAACTGCTCAAGTAACGAGCAAACCCGAGGAAATGTCATGTTTTATACTTATTATAAAAACAGGTATAGTAAGGCTGTTGATGTTAGACGAATTGGTAATTTCGCCGATAAGGTTTCACGGCTGAAGGTTCCTTGTAGAAGAAAGTTAATTTCCGTCAAATTTAATGTATTCGCGTTACAAAAGTTCCAATAATATGGTAATGTTGTGATTAATTCATCAGTCCCCATTTTACCGATACCAGTATTAAAAAAATCTGTAGTTTCTATAAAAATGCATAATACATGCAGTGAATACGATGAAGTCGACCTTTTTACTACCGGCGGTGTCAGAATATGTAAAATATTAACTGAATCTTTTTGCAAAACTATCAAAGTTTTATTAAAGTAATTAGGCGTCATTATCCCGACGCCATATTCTATGTACACGAATCGCTAAAACTTGTTTTGGCTTGTTTACGAATCATTTAACCTGTATGTAACTGTGTATATGTAAAAGCTTTAAGTTTTCCTATGAGTGAATAAGTAAATAAACATACCAATTTTTTTATCTAGAGTAGTTCCGTCTATATCTGAGATTATCTTAATAAAACTATGGGGAGAGTATCAGAGGTCCAACGGCAAGGAGACGAAGATTTGGAAATATTGGTTTCTGAAGATTTACTTAGTGAACGAATGTTTTATAGAAACATACATAATATAATATTTTTTCATGACCAAAAATTATTTAATTTCTTCATAATACCTTGATACTTAAAAGTTATTGACTGGTGGTAGGTATCTATTACTGGAGACCGTGTAGGTACCACCGCAGCTCCTATTTCAGTCGGCAAAGAGTACTATGCAAATATTACTGAATTCCGGTTTGAAGAGTGTTGTAGCTAGTGAAATTACTGGGGTAACGAGACTTAACACTATATATCGAAGCGACGAGCAATGAGCAATTTGATGCTGTATATACCATCTTAACCAGCGCTACGTTGTTATGAGCAAGCGTATCAATCGTCGCCTAGTAGAATACATAAAGTATCTAAATTATTATCCATTTCCTCTTACTAATATCTTCCTTTTCTTGGCATGTGTCCGTGCAAAATGGGGTCTCGCTATGCCAACTTAATGGCAAACATATGCCATATATATAGCCATGGTAAGGTTTTGAATTTGTTTATTTTATATCACTTGTACTTTTTAGATGCGAATGCAATGGGAGAATACTAGTTTTAAATATATGAAAATAGTATTTCTTTGTTAAAATGTTCAAATGAAAATACTATAAAATTTAAAGCAAATTTAATAAAACCCGATACATGCGATGGTGTATCGCTGTAAGAGATCGATTTTGTGCGGCTGCCCACGCGCAGGTACCGCGCGTCGGTCCGACCCCACAGCGATTTAATTTGTCGGACACAACGGCACCGGTGTTGTGTGCGTGTTGTGTGCATATTGTGATGAGATGATACACTGTGGACACGCCTCGGTGGTCCACGTCCGGAGACAAAGAGCGCATAGGAGCTCCGTAGCGTGTGCGCGCTGTCATTGTTCCCGATAAGAATTGGGTTAATTCCTTTGCGCGGCGGTTTCTAAGAACTTTACACTTCGTGGCACTTAAGTATGTGATAGTATATATACATTGAGGTACATGTTAGTAATTTAACAGCGTAAAAGATACTATTGCTACAACTTAAGAACTCTAACGATTTTTACTTTTAAACCCGAACAGTTACATGGATTCTTTCAGGATAAAACGAAGTACAGGATAAAGAGAAAAGATATCTGTAATAAGCTCTTTCGGTTAAGGAGATTTGTATAATCGCCAAAAAATGTTCATTTGGTCATATCAAGATAACTACATGCAAAATATTACTGTCTTATTAAATACTAATCACGTTATGATAACTTTTATATTTGAACTTTTGTTTTGGTCATATTGCGTTAAGTGATTGTATTTAGATTTGACCAAAATTGCATTTATCGTATTCTGGCCTATCGCAACAGAATAAATTTAAACAAATAATGCGACTTTCGTTACTACTTTAATGAGACGATAGAACTTACGTTTAAAGAAAACAAACGTTATGTTACGCTGTGTATACTATTTTAACACTAGATTTACCAGCTATTTAACTATATCTATTTCAACCAAAACCTAGAATGTATGTTATGAATATATATAAAGTCCATAAAATAATTTTTGGTAAAGGGTACAGAAGTCAGAATCATTATAGAAAGAAAATATTTCATGCAGAAATAATTTCTAATTGAACTTCATATTGAACCAGCGCGACCGTCATGAACTCCTTGCTCTTCTCATCGCGTCATAAAGAAAAATCGTCAGTAATCTTACTACTCTTAAATCACGTGTCTGTTACTGTATTGTGAAGTCGAGATATAATTTGAGCTCCAATCTGAATCTGGTGAGGGCTATAACGAGCCGTTATTATCCTGCTTTCATCCGCGCCGGCGCAATTATAACATCCTCGCCTCTCTTTAAACAAATAACTCGCATCGATCATCGAAAAGTTTCACGACCATAAGCAGTTGGCACATCACCCCAAGGTAATGGCAGCTGCGAACTTTATCAATGAACCCGACCGTGTAATCATTATCCGACTTGCCAATCTTACATAAGTTAATAACTTATCGCGAGAAAATAACATCTGCCGTTAAACGTTTAAGTTGTATAAACAACTACAGGCTTCATCAGAAGGGAATATAATCTATTTTCCTGCGATCCATTTCAAAGATGCATGGCTATTGAAAGTGGGAGATTCCTATCTGAATGATCATTCCTGTCCACAAAAATGCTATTCACAATCAACAATAAGGTAGAAACAAACAACTGTGTATAAATGGGCGCTCTATCAAAAGGTCTTAATTGGGAAGGCAGATGGCTTCTTTTGCCCACGTGCCTATGGCGCCTCGAGCTCATGCTTTACTTATATACGAGCAAAGGAATTTGAACCTTAAATCTTTAATAATACAGCACACATTTGCTTGTAGTTAATTTTTCTTACAACTGTTTAGAATAAATTAAGAAAGGACAGCAGGATATAAAAGCATGGGTTTATTTTTTTCTTTTCAAGGCCGTATTTTTTTTATGTGGTTGTAGGTGTAAAATGTGGGTCAATTGGTCCGATGGCCTGAAGACCCGCCCGAAGGCAGATGTGCTTTGAATAGTCGTCATCTCGTAGCTCACCGTCGTTTGAACTTACCTGGAATAAAAAAAAAGTTTGATTAACATCTTTGATGTATTGATTGAGCAATTTATGTTAATGCCTTTAAAAGCGATCGTCTACTACTTTATAAATTTGATGTTAATGATGGTTGAGAAGTAAGGTAAAGACGTTGGAGAGTTCGATTTTTCTTTTTATTCTTGAGATATGAAATATGATTTGGATATATTTTGAGACACAAAATATATGTAACAATAATATAATACAGTATTTGGGAAAGGAGTACATGAGTCATTACTCCAAAGCGATGTATTACTAAAAACGAGTACAGAGTTAATATCAATATTTCTTCTTTAAAACCTAGTAAAAATTCATCCTAGATTGAAGAAGATTAAAGGAATGTGTGATAATACTGTAACTCAAAATAATTTTCGTTATAGGCGTTTATAAAAATCAACAACTGATAGAAAACGAAAATTTTAAGAAATTGTATTTCTTAAAGTGTCGACAGGAATTAGGTAAGCACGAAGTAGAAAAAAATATCTATATAAATTGCCTTAATTAGGTGAAACTACGATTACTATATACGGTACGGTCCAGCCTATTACCGATAAAATGCGTAAAGCTGTCGCAGCTTTCGAACGAGCTCAGCTGTTTGTTGAAATATCCGTGTCGGCTATTGGTGCAAGTTTTTGATTGCCCCCCCATTCAATTATCCCGATCCAGTTTTTAATTGGACATTACATTTTTCAGAGAGTAGGCGAGCAGAAAGTTCACCCGATAGTAAGTGATGCGTCAGCCCGTAGCAATACGATCCTAGTTGCGGATAGCAATGCTCCCAGGAATAGGAGCATCATTTGGTTAGGTTTAGGTTAATAGGCCGTGGGCCCCGTGGTCCTCGTGCGTAGCTTCAGTTCACGGGTTAACACTGTCATCATCAGATAATATAAATATTGTAAATTCTAGTACTTCAGTAATTTCACTAACTACAATACACTTTCAGTAATGTTCACACACTTCTCTTTAGAGAAAGAAATGGGAGTTGCGGCACTTGATACCTATTTCTAGTAGAAATTAAACAATACTGACATTAAATTATTAACCTTTTAATTGTATTAATGACTAATAATGGCGCCATACTTGCTAATGTTTTTTTATTATTTAAAACGTTTATTAATAAATTAACCAAAAGTCGTATCCATTAGTTTTTAACATCTAATCCGGAGGCGATGGAAGGAAGCTTATATCCGTCCAGGAAGCTTCAAAGACAGAGATAGACATACCGGGCGAGGTGATTGAAAAGGGACGGAGTATGTTTGAAGCAGCAATTTGTGCGAGAGCGAGGAAACTAAGTTCCGACTTGTTGCTTCCGAAATATTCTTTCTTTATTACGTTTGTTGTTCTTTTAAACGGGAAACCCGAAAGGGAATCCCAAAATGAAGACCTAGAATATCAGTTGACAGTTTTTGGTTTTATAAGTTTTATTTTGGTCTTAATGGAGAAGTCCGATTTTAAAATTAAAGATACACAAATCCAGCAACCTTTTGTCCTTAAGTTAACAATTATATTATTCAATTTACTGCTATTTTACTACAATTCACTAGTACCATTATTAAGTTAGTGCTCTTTAGACCAAATCGCAACTTAACATCAGGTAGGATCGTTGCCAAGTATTAACCTTTACTGAATAAATAAAAAATATGATATTTCTGAGAGAAAGGTGTTATGTGTTTGAAACTGAGCTTTTTATTGATATGTGATGGTATAACTATCTATACTATCGCAAAAAATACTGTTTGAAATATTTTTTGCTTTAATTACTTGGTAATTGTGGGTAAGTCGGTTGCTGGTGACCGTCTAAATATTTACCACCATGAGCAGGGAGGAATTTGTGAGTGAGGATGATCACCGAGGGGATTTTAGTGGGTATAAATCCCATATAACCCTGACTTCCCTCAGGAGCAAGGTTTAAAAATTAGACCAAAGAAAAAGTACCACCGCTTTTATTGCAGTCAACAAACTGCAAACATTACTGTGTTCGAGTAACGGCTTTGTAGCTAGTGAAATTACTGGGGTAACGAGACTTTAACACTGTATGTCTTTACACGACGATTGTATACCATCAAGTGGTGCAATGTATACAATCTTAGGCACATCGTTATGGGCAAGCGTGTCACTTACCATCAGGTGAACGTCTTCCTCGTCAAATAAAAAATAAATAGAAATTAAAAAAATTTTGTTTTATCACATGATGACAAATAAGGGTAATAAATGTACAAGGAAATGTTGCCATTTTCATGTTATTTCTTTTGATGTTTCCTTCCTTTGACATTTATATGAAAAATGATAAAAAGCGTAAAGTAAATATTTTTATGTTCTTTATCATAATTATAAATTATAAGAATCTTTAAAAGTTTTAATATCCTAAATATAAGGTCATATAAATTTATTGAAATAACTACTTTCATAGATATTGGTATTCAAGTATTAAGGAAGTAATTCCTATGATCATATCATTTAAAGAGATCTAATGTAAAGGACCTTTACTTGATGATGAGTGATAGAATTGTGAACTATGAAGAGTTAGGTTTCTACCTTTGTGCTCATCCTAGTAACTTTTGCTATTAGTCCAGTAAGTTTACTGATCAGACTTAATGCAGAGAGAGAAGTGTACTAGTGGTAGGTGACTGATTAGATAGGTACCACCGCAGCTCCTATTGCAGCCCACAAACAGTAATATGGAAATTACTGTCAGGGTTTGATGGGTGCTGTGTGATAGTAAAATTACTGGGATAACGAAACTTAATATCTATGTCGCAATGCAAGCATAATGTGGTGCTGTGTATACCATTTTAACCAACGTCATGATATAGGCAAGCGTATCACTTACCATCAAGTGAACTTGTTTTATCGATTAAAAATAGCAGTCTCTGTTTTTGTTTATCTACTGTTTCTACTGGGATAATAAACTTTACTGCTGCATCATCAATTATCACCAGAAGAAGTTGTGGTGTAGCTCAAACAAAAATAATGAATATAAGTCACTGTTCTATAAATAAGTCCCAGTATTTATAACACTGATATATTTTTAAGGTTTAAAGCTTTAAGATTTGATACATTGCTTAGAGCACGTGATATTAGTTGTTATACTAAGCACATTTATTTAAAAATTCATTGCTGCAGGCCGGATTCGAACACGGTACCAGCGGAGGTTGACGTTCAAACCACTAGGCTATCACTGCTTTAGATTGAAGTATTAGAACTTTGACCAGAGTTCCCAAACTTTTTTTATTGTAGACCCTTTGCCATGTTTTTCCGTGTTATGTAGACCCCCTACTTACCTGATATTGATTTCCTGTAAATTTCTACCTGTAGTAAAGTTTAGTGTTAAAAACTTAAATTAAAAACACCTGTTAATTTATACATTTATTAATTGAATTTAAATTTAAACTACTCAAAGTAAAATTTTGTATCAGTTACGTAAAATATACGTAACATTAAATAAACTATAAATAAAATAACATAAGCAATAAGTCAATATTTTTAGTGAGAAGGATGTGTTGAGATCCACTATCATGGACCCCCAATTACATTTCATGGACCCACAAATTTTTTTTCGCAGATGTAAACCCCTTGCAGGTTGTCATAGACCCCTAGGGGACGATATAGACCACTTTGGGAATCACTGCCCTTGACCCCCGATAGGGGTCTCTGACTTGATAACACAGAAGCGGTTAAATTTGAATATTAGTTACCTCGACCCTCGAATAGTTAGTCAACCGCCATAAAAGCATTACTGTGTTCCAGTAATCCAGAGTATATTAGGACACGTTAATTTATCTTCCTTCTTGTCACTTAACTATATCATGATTGAGGAATATTTTGGGGTTAGACAAATAACTTTTAGGATATTAATATATAATATACTTAGTATAGTAATAATATTTGGTATTTCAATGTTTGAGTTATGAAAGGACAGAAAAAGTACGTTTTTTATATAATGAAGTATTTATACTTAGTATATTTCCCATTAAAAAATTTATAAAGATTTTTTTGATACTCTGTACCAGTGTTCGTGTATCAAATTATTTATTCTAGACTATTTTGACTTAATTGATATTATTCATATTTTTATTACTTATGATTTAGTATTTTAATGCATAGATTATGAGAAGATTTGAAAATTTTTTTTAGTACAATACCTAGTACTTTTTCTGTTCTTATGTTTATATTTACGTATTTTTGTAATATTAAGTGCGAGTATTCGTGTATCAAATAAATTATTTTCATTCCTTTTTCTATTTAATCTATTCCAATAGATAAGTAGTATAAACTAGGTTAATACGCTTTACCACATCACCACCTAAGACCAGGTGGGATCGTGGTCAAGCATTAACCTTACCATTAAAAGAAAAACTCATACTTGCTCTTTATAAAGATTTAAATTATCACCACCAATTATATACGGGTATATATAATGCCGCTGTCAATGATGACCAACAATGGTATTACCAACATTGTCATTCACTAACCAAAACCATCTGGTACCACTTTTTTTGTTCGGTAAGACCAGTAAGGCGTTCACTTGATGGTAAGTTATATGCTTGCCAATAAAAACGTGGTATTAGTTAAAATGGCATACACAGCACCACATTGCGCTCGCCTTGAGACAAAAGGTTTTAATTTTACTTCGTCAGCACCTTTCAAAACAGAACATAGTTATATTCGCACAGTACTGTTTGTCGGCTGCAATAGGAGCTGCCGTAGTTCCTACCTACACGGTCTCCGACTAGAGACCTACCACCAGTATAATGTATCTACTGTGTAGAATCACTTAATGTGGAACAAATAGATAAATTGATTGCGCGTCCAAATAGATTGTATATATTAATGTCTAAACAACTAATTTTGATACTAGCAATAAATAGACGTCGGCAATTGGTCACAGCGGCGTTACAAATGTGAAAGTTTGCCGTATAGTTGGAAGGTTGGTACAAATGTTTGATTCAAACTTGGCTAATATGCAAATTGGGGCCGAAGAAAAATTATACTGTTACGGTTTAATTTATGAACTTTAACATAATCTTTGATGAATAATGGTATTAAAATCATTTGTTTTTTAACCGCAATTTATCATTTAACTTATATAAGTCATATTTCATTCTAGTTTACATAATATTTTATATATAAGGACCTAGTTAGTCGGTATTACCTGATTGCATCAGCGTAAAATGAACTGATGCTCTGACTTAAATATTTGTAACGCTTGTAACTTCTAAATCGAAAAACCTACACGAATTTTCTTCAAAGATAAATTGAAGTGCAGGGTGAGGAGATGAGAAATCTGAAAATAAAATGTCTATAGCTCTTCCGGTTAAGGAGATACAAAAGGTCGAAGTTAGCAATGTGGAAGAGAGAAAAATAAAAAGAAATTTCCATTGAGAATCGAACTCATGACCTTTGTGTTCAATGCAGGAAAATGAGTCCTTAGGTCATTCAGGTAAATACTAATCTTATAAGGGAATAGAGACCTGGATCATTAGACTCATGCTTTGTTTGTTTGTTTCTTTTTAATTTCTTTGAATAGTATACGCTTCGGATTATTATAACAAAAGTTGCTTCATCTTTCTCTCCATTAGTAACGTGGTCTAGATAATAGATTTTTTAATAAATTAAACTACTTACTTAAGTTATCAATTTTTATTTATAATACTAATGATTCATCTCAAAAGATATAAAATAAAAAAGGCCTTAAATTTCTTTTGCTTAAATTGGAAATTTGAATTTCAAATGACGATAAAACAAATTAAATATGGCAATAGTTAATAGAGCCATTACCGTATTCCTGTTTAGTTGCTGCCAAACCGTTTCTGGCAACCCTGGGCCCATTGTTTACGTAAACCATTCGCTCCATACAAAGCGATCCTGAATGTTATCCGAATGGCGGACGTTACGCTGATTATCCTCAATTTATCCTCTCTTCAATGCAAATGCGCTTTGCTATACCTGTCTGATCCCCAACCTTTAAAGCCAGTTTATAGTTTCCTACTTTTTAACCTACGATCAGGTAGTATGTTTATTACTTATTATATGGCTGAGAACGGTGGCTGGGGAATTTGAGGTTACCGACATAGCACTAAGGATTGCTAGATAAAGTAAAGCAATATAAAGAAGATATAAATAAATAATAATAACATTTAAGCAATAAGTGAAATTGTGAAAAAGAAAAATAGCAAACAAATAAAAGTGTAAATGGTAGAGCAAAAATTGTAAAAATAGAATCAAGAGAAACAAAATGTATAAAAACAAGAAGGAAAAATTTGAAAAATGTAATAGAGTAAGTAGAATTGAAAGTGCGGGAGGCAATGTGCTAGAATATAGGAAATTGTAATGGATTATTGTAAAGGAATGACTAGTAAAGATAGACTAAAGGAATGAATGTATAGTAGGGCAAGAAAAGAAAGAGAAAATAATAAAGAACATAAAATTCGAAATCTCACTTTGCGGAGGAATGTATTATAAAAACAAGGTTTGCTAGACTTAAGTGACAATGGGCAAGGTCTATCGCTCGAAGGACTGACAACCGATGGGACAGTAAGGTCCTAGAGGTGTCGAAGGTACACAAGGTAAACTGACGATATGGTAAAGGTTTCGGGAAACCCCTGGATGCAGACAGCAGGATCGACCGGAGTGAACATCTTTAGGGAAGACCTATGTCCAGCAGTAGGGTTTTCGGCTGATGATGATGTACCTGCGTAACTTAGATAATATAATAACAAACATAGTCATAAACTCGCAGAAAGAGAAAGGCACGGCGGTAATCCGATGATGAGTGATACGTTTGTCCATAACAACGCGGCGCTGATTAAGATAGTATACACAGCACCACATTGCGCTCGTCGCCTTAAGACAAAAGGTATCAAGTCTCATTACGCCAGTAATTTCACTAGCTACAGCACCTTCAGAAATGAAACCGTAATGTTTACACAGTACTTTATACGAGATCCGGTAATTTTTATTTGTTGTTATTAATATTTATATTAACATAAAATGTTGTAAAATATATTAAACAGTCATAAATTTCATAATTATTATTAGAAAAAACCGTGTAGATATTTTATTAAATGCAACTCACACTGGTTCCGGACCCCCGGTGTGTTTACCGCTTCTACTGATATAGGGTCATGAATTTATTAATCATAATATTATCATAGAAGCTATGGGAGCTATTAATTGCAATTAGTTATATTACTTGACCTTAAAAAAAATAACAATCTTTGAGATGATTTATCAATAGTTTATTTAAATGTCGCTGGTAGGGTGCTAATAGCATAGAGGTTAACAGAGGCGAAAGTAAGTGACAAGTTCGATTCCACTTTTTTGGAACTTTCAAAAAAGTAAAAAAGAAATTAGTTATTATTACTAGTTTAGTAATGTATAAATATTACCCTGTCTCACTTGGAAGGGCGCTGTAGCTAGTGATATTACTGGAGTAACGACACTATTTCGATCACGTCGATAAGGATAATGTGGTGCAGTATATCATACCTGTTACTTCTACATAGTAAACTATAGTGGCGTTTATTAGAATTCTAACAATCTATACAATTGTATATACTACATTACCTAAAGGTCAGGCTTATCACTTATCTTCAGGTGAACGTACCCCACATGTAACATCAAAAATAATACTAAGAATATTGGTTTGTACTTAAGTACAAAGCTTCAAAAGTTTATTATTATAATAAATACACTAGTAAGTAACAATCAGCGCCAGCGGCGGCTTTTTAACATAATTGTTTTTAATTAATTACTGGTAATTAAAACGCCAGTCTTACAATAATACAACCATAATTGTGCACGGTTGGGTGATGAATGAAAACATATTACCAGGGGCGGGATATATGAACATACCGCTCTCGAGACTGTTCAACAATTTATATCAGAGAATTATTAAATTTTTCTGTTATTCCCTGATTTGATCATCAGCTCTGGTCTTCGTGTTCTTGACTACGAAGTATGAAGTAGAATCCCAACGCGATATAGACCCTATTAATTATAAAACAAATGTATGGATGAGGCAGATACCTAGGTTGATCTCTCTATTTTCCTAGCCATTATCCCATACGGTAGTAGGGTCAGTTTTCCTTATTTGAAAAACCTATGTTGATCATCATAAAAATAATCTTCTCATAGCTCTTTTTTGCTTGTGATAAACCACCCATTTGCTAAATAATCTTACTTTCACCACTACTAATACTACTCTACTCCCAATGATTCAAGATTCATGACCTTGTTGATTTGATTTTCATACTATGGACACAAAGGTCATGAGTAAGATCTTCTCTGAAACTTTTGTTTGTTGCTTTTACTCTTCTTCCTCAATGCTAACTTTGACCTTTCACATATCTTTAATCGGAAGAGTTACAGACTTTTTATTTATGATAACTTTTTTCTGTATCCTGTACCTCATTTTAACCTGCGAGTATTTACTTAGCTCTACCGATTTAAAAGTTACAAGCATTACAGAGTATGTAAGTTATAAACAGTCTCTTTTCTGCTGATACAATCAGATAATAGAAACTGAAAAGATAAACTATATCATGATCTTTTTAAAGGAATAATTTCTCCTACTAAGGTTAATCTATTCTCCAGTCAGCGAGGATGTATATGCCGGCGGTAACCCAATATCAGTGTCCACGGCGTCCCGTGGACCCCTTACTGGGTACTATAATACCGGCCGCGGCGTTGTAATGGTACACTTAGAGTCACCCATTACACTGCCTATCACGTAACGGTTAATAAAACAAGAATAATTTACTTTATTGTATAAACAAAGAATATTAATGACATTAATAACCTTCTTATTATCCTAATTCTACATTTTTTTATGGAATTTAGATTAGTGCTTATCTATGACTTGGTAAAAGCTAGTCTAGTAACGGCTTATTCGCTAAAACACCTATGGCATCAAGTTATTTCACTTGAACTATATTTAATAGAAAAGTTACTTTTGTAAATCATTTCGAGAATCTTCTGTAACTAGTTTTTGGTCTGTGTTACTGAAGACCACCTTGGTAGGCCTTGGTACCATCGCAGCTCCTATTGCAGCCGAGAAACAATACTGCGCAAATAATACTATTTTATTAGAATGGTTGTGTAGCTAATGAAATTACTGCGGAAATGAGATTGAACATCATTTATATCAATGCGATGACCACAATATGGTACAGTATAAGCCTAACTAGCGTCATGTTGTTAAGTGTCTCTCTCCATGGCGCCATCGCCATGGAGAGAGTAAAAGCTCTCCCGGGGATGTGTTCAGCTCGAAGGCACCGTTAAGTTCCGTAGGAGATACCGGGGCTTACTAACTTAAGAATGACCACCGAGGGGGTTTATTGGTTACAAATTCTCATAACCCTAACTTCTACTCCAAAGAGTAAGGTATCTTTTGAGGATTTCACCCGCGAAAAAAGATAAGGCCATCGCCATATTCGTGGAGTAATATAATAATATATTTGTATTAACCGAAATGTTTATATATATAGTTCATGGACAATCAACTTAACGTTAAACAAACACGCTTTCGTTAATAAAATTACCCAAACACAAGTTAAGAGAATTCCAAATAAACAACAGCGACAATCCAAACACAACTGGATAAGGAATTCGAAGACTTTAAAGCAATTAATTTGCTACTTAAAGTTCAATAGCACTACATATAACATTATAAACAAATCAATGTAAACACGGACGGTTTCTAATTCGGGATTTCGGAGACCACACATGGTGACAGGGCCGACTCCGGGACCAACTTATTTCTGTCCAAAACTAATGGACACCAGATTGTTCCAGAACTGTTCTGACTATTTTAATCAAATAAACATAGATTATGTTCATACAGTTTTGTCTGTATGGATTTTAAATTTACATAACCACTGCACCTTATAATGTTGGTATTACTTATATAGAATATTTTTTATATATTTTCTTAACTATATCCTTGTATGTATTTACACAATTATTATTGTTTTAATTTTTTAATCCTAAAAAGTTATATAGGAAAGAATGCTTTGTGGTATTATGTCCGATTTTTGTTTACTGTATAAATAAAATAAATACATAAAAACCTAATTTACTTAATATTTAATTATTTACTAAGCAAGAACCCCTCTGTTGGTGAAGGGCTCCTTCAAAGACGACTACTGTTCTCTATCTTGAGCAGCTTCCATCCATTTACTGCATATCTCTTATATAATTATTCCTTTCTTTGAGCATAAATAAATAAAAAATGGTATATTCCTATTACAATAAAATACTAGTTAAGATGTTTATACAATTTGATATGTTTTCCTCAAAATAAGATATAGTCTTGTTACATATAAATCGTAATCGTACTCTTCAAACGGGAACACAATAATATTAGACACTATATAACAGATCAAGCCATTGATTGTCTTCAGTAGAAGTACTAATATTTTCGATAATCAACGATTATTTATTAGTAAGAAGAATGAGATCTTACTATACATATCCACTATCAGGATTTAGATAAAAGCAAATTAATATCCCATTAACACTTGGACCCCACTGTCCTCGTACAGACAGTACGAGCTGAAGGTTTTGTCCGTGGAGACGGGGACTAATTGCCTCGCCGCCCATGGTCGAAGGTTAATAGCCAATAAAGGTAAAAATTGTGGGTCCATTCAAACTATTTTGTCTTTTGATAACCTTATATATTGATTATATGCATTTATCTTTTAACACAATTTCATTTTGTTTATATTTTATCATTAAAAAAGTTGGTTAGAAATTTAGAAGCCTTTAGCAGTCAAGGACTGAAACTTACATTTATTAATGAATATGTAATAGAGAAGTAATATCCATTAAGCTATTATTCTATATTTTAGTATTAACAGATTCTAAATTAAAAGAATCTTTATAATATTACTAAAAGTAGTACCCGTTGCATCCGCAACTAAAAAACTTAAATTTATAATATAAAATTAATTCAAAACGTTGTTACCATAGTTGTATACACATATATGCCTATTGGCACTAAGTTCGCCTTTTTGTACCTCTACGTGTGCAAGTTTTTAAATAAATTAATAAATCAATCTGTCAGCGATTAAGTTGGCATAACAACATCCCATTTTGCACGGACGAACACCAAAAAAGGGAAGATATTAATAGGCTCAGTAGGATACTTATTACTTATACGGCTCTGTTGCCGAAGACCGTCTAGGTAGATAAAACTACAGATTCTATTTCTACTGCCAAATAGTAATGTGCAAACTTTACTATTTTCCGGTTAAATCAGAACACTAGTGAAATTACTGGGGCAATGAGACTTAACATCTCTCTGAAAGCGACTAGCGTAATGGGGTGCTGTGTTTTCCATCTTAACAATTGCCACGTTCTAAGCAGTTGTATCACTTACCATCAAGTGAACATCCGCTCGTTAAGGATCTTGAAAAAGCACACTATTTACAAAAATATTCAGTAAAAAATTTTTGAATATAAATCATTCCTACAGTAGGATACGAAGTGTCACACAGTTGAAGACGGCTGGTGACAAGCATTTGAAATGAAAACTATTCGGAAAGTCGCAATGGATTTTCAACTATAAGCTCAATGTAATAGAGTACAAAATACAACGACAATTTTACTTAAAATTTCCTCCGGCCACAGTTTCTTTAAACAACATAAAACTTACAACTTATGCTTTTTTATCAACCGGATAAATTATTCTACTTACGACTGTTTATTAGCATTTATTATATTTTATATACCTATATAAAAACAAAACTAAAAACTTTGGACACTAGTAATAGATTATATGTTTATATACTTTGTTTACATCTCCCACGTACTATATTAAATTTGTCTTAGGTTTGAAAGAAAAGAAAAACAAGTTCAAATTTAAACTATTTCTACTTAAGAATAACACTAAAGAATAAGTGTTCGATTTTTTTAAATGTCAATCCAGGGCAGAATAACAGAAGTAGATATGCCAATGTTCTGAGCCCTAGACCTTTTTGTCTATGCTTTATATAGCTACTTTTATTTTATTATATGCAATGTACTTAGCTGTAAGTTTTTTTAAACTAACAAAACGATTTTATTACAACAAATGAAAACAACACTTAATTTATTATATTAATAATTTTCGGTATTCATCAGTGAACGTATATAAGCTTTTATTATTTGATGAAGCGACGAGATGAGCTTTTCATTGATGATAAGTAATACGCTTGCTCATAAAGTTACGCTGGTTAAGATGGTATACACAACATCTAATTACGCTCATCATTTTGATATGTTAGTATTGTTACCATAGTAATTTTACTAGCATACCTTTTAAACTAGAAAACAACAACCTAGAAGGTCTCCGGCGACGGAAATCTATCACCTGCATAATATCATAGATGATAATGATTTAGCGATTTCTGCTATCACTAGTCCATCGCAAGATATATAGTAAAGCAGACCTAATTGTTAGATCTGACAGTTTGATGTGATTGAACATAAACGGACACAGCATCTGCACCGCAACAAAATCCCGAGAAGTCGAATCCAAAGCTGGAGTTGGAGATGTAATCTTTGACCCACATACATATGGATACCGGGAAACGGGAACACGTGTTCCTTATAATTCAGCCGGATTATAATTTACTCGGTAATGTAATCAATCTTACTATAAACTTGAATAATGTAACAGTGTGAACATTCTAAAGATCTATTAATTTTATTCATAAGTCAAATTTGTATGTACTATTTTAGACAGTACTGTACTTGATTGGTGGCGATAAGAAAAAAGCTATGTGGTGGTAGTAAGGATCTTTTTTTATGGTTTATAACCCACGCGATTTAGTAGTTGGTGTTATATCAACTGCACGTAAATTGAAAAATTCATTGGTGTAGCCCGGATTCGAACCCGGTACCTTCGGAGTGGAAGGCAGGCGATCAAACCACTAGGCTATCACGGCTAGTTAGGATTGTGATTCTATTGTGCTCGGTACCTTAGTACAACTTAGTACTTGAACTTAACAGGTCTACATCTACGGCTGAAAGCTGGTGTAGTAGAATACTTACTATCAGTTAATATTTGATAAATTATAATAAATTTACAGAATAGCGGAAAGAGCGGTAATATTCTTGACTTAGTATAATGTTTACCTCCAAGTTATCTAGTGATTGATTGTATTATAAAAAATCTAAATAAACCTAAAATTAATCTTATTTAGTTTTTTGTCATTGTTTTAGAATATTATTTAGCCTACAACAAATTAAAGTAAGTAGTAAACAGCTGAAACAAAAAAGGAGTAAAAGCAGCAGTTTACTCACTAGTAAGAGGAAAGTTAATGGCTTAAACATATGTGGGCTTTTTTATAACTTTCTTTAAAGACCGTAATACAATAAAAACAAAAAGACAGTATCAAAAGAAAAGGAATATTTACTACATCATCATCAGTTGATAAACGTCCACTGCTGGGCATAGGCATCATCCAAAGATCTCCATTCCTACCTGATTTATTACACATGGTACATTAAATTAGTACACATAGATTTTGTCAAACAAATTATATATTAACTACTAATAGAACAGTATCAATTACTATCATATAGATTAGCTTGATTTATAGCCTTAATATATAATATAATTAGATCATTAATTAATTTATTAAGTATGTTACAAACCCTCATTATGATAGAGACAAGATTTATCCTTAGGATAAAGGACCGGAACCTTTGTATAGAAAATACATCTCGTAAAATGTAATTTACTTTGATAATTATATTGTATATATCAGCTCATTATTTCATATATCTTTGTTCAATAGTACTCAAGTTATTAAAAAAATATTTTTGGGTACTCAAATTTGCCTCCGGGCTTCAGTATACTGCCTTCATGGCACAGCGACTAACAACTGCAAGTAACACAGTAGTCTCTTTCGATCCCGGCGTCAAATATGGTAAAGTTTGAATCATTATCCAACTTTAAAAAATCCACGGACCTCTGACACATACCATAACTGAATTGCTGGGTTCCGAATGTATAAGCCAAGGCTTTTAGAGACCACCACGTTTTCATCACACAACCAAAGATTTTCTTTTATTAAAGAACACAGGATAAATACTAAATTAGTTTATTAGATACCTACTCCAATGGAAACACTCTACAGGTAGATTTGTTTTCATTTTTCAATTTATGAGATCGGGACTCAGCTCATTATAATAATAGACGAGTTCTCGTTGTAAAAAGAAGCTGAATCACGGCACTAATGCAATAGTCGATTTAACTCTCTCGTCCATTTGCGGCATTGAAAGCTAATCTGCTACATAAAACCCTAAGGGAAGCTTATATTATCGCAATAAACATAAAATTAAGCGTCGATAGTGTAGCTGAAGCACAAAGAAATTATCCGAAACAGGAAGACGGAGGCAAATAAGCGTCGCATCGCCTTGGTTGTAAAACCTGAATCTATGTACGCCCCGACCTCAGGGCAACTTATTTTATTAGCGAACGCCCACATTTCCACATATGCGGCTATTAATACCACCATATACAGAACAAACGCTGATTACAAGACTATTTCTGTGACCATCCGATGCGGTTCGCGTTAAACAACCTTTAACAATGTCTGCTGATTTATAAGAAACCATTTACTCGTACTCCACTCCCTTTTTATCGCACTGTTCAGTTATTTCCTTGTTATTAACAAAGAGATGTAGTATAAGTTCAAAGATAGAAATCTAATAACTGGGAACTGGCTGGGTTATTGGTAGTAGACCTCAGTTGCCATAGACCGTCTACGTAGGTAGCAGCTCCTATTCCTACCGCCATGTAGTAAAGTACAAATATTATTGTGTTCCAGTTGATGAGTGCTGTATGCTAGCGAAATTACTGGGCTAACTAGACTCAACACCTTATGTTTCAAGGCAAGGACCGCAATGTGATGCTGTGTTTACCATCTTAACTAGCGTGTCACTTGCCATCAGGTGAAGGATTTGCTGGTCTTTTTCCATGTAGCATAAAAAAATGATAACTGGAATCAATTGGGAAGGGTTATATTCAGCAATGGACAACAATCTGTTTTAAATGACAATGACTTTGTTTCTCCAGAACTGGAAGTCAGTAATGTTATATAGGCTGGTGATGATGAAAGTGATAGCTGCATTGTTTTAGCAAAATAATAAATGCTCCTTTATAGAAGCAAAAAACCAGTAGTAATAAATTGGAAGTTTACATAGTGTAGCGTTTCAGAAAAGTTTGCACCTGTACTGGCAATATGCCATGCTGCAATGCGGATCAGCTCGCAGCAATTTATCCGATTAGTTTACTAGTTTAGATCAAGGGTTGTCAACCAAAAGGTATTTTACTCAAATATTTATTTTATTTTAAAATCGTTATAGCTGTTATTAAATTTGTTGGCTCTCGGTCTTTAGGAGCCGCAGGTTCATTTCCTATTAATATTGAGGTTCTGATGAAGAAGACTATATGGAAATGCATCCATGTACATGATGAATAAATATTTTTAACTTTCTCCTTATAAGAGAAAGCCTTAGTCCAAAATTAAAAAAATAAAAGGTAATAGTTACTAAAAAATACTGTATGAAAATATTTTTATATATACAAGAATATTTGGAAGATGAATAAAACTTAGCTTTAATTCAAAAATAGCATACTTATGAAGAACATTATCTGGATGCGAATGACCAAAGATCAGGCTAAATGGCGTCCCTTGGGAGAGGCCTTTGTCTCCTAGTGGACTGCCGCAGACTGTTGATGATGATGATTGTCTTAATTATTGTAAAGTTTACCGCTGCACCATTTAGACATGTCAAATGATGATTGAAGAAGTTATTCACCCTTATAGATGACTTCTGCAAAGGCGCAAAATATAGTCGCAAAATATATATAGTCAATAAAAATTATTGGTTGGTAAAATTTCATTATATAACAATTTTGGGTATTACTTGTAG
Organism: Pachliopta kotzebuea; assembly: GCA_018246255.1. Classification (NCBI taxonomy): domain Eukaryota; kingdom Metazoa; phylum Arthropoda; class Insecta; order Lepidoptera; family Papilionidae; genus Pachliopta; species Pachliopta kotzebuea. The sequence goes on along the minus strand of DWLS01001312.1, from coordinate 2,947 downwards.
TTTTTTTATTCTTTTTGTAATACATTGTACAGAGATATACAGAGGCGGCCTTAATGCCTATGGGCATTCTCTATCAGCCAACCTTTGGTGAGATGAGATGTTGTGGTAGGTTGCAATTAAGGAAAGGAATGAATCAATATTATCAATAACTCTACGATATATATACCATAAATAAATATTACTTTTATGGTATTTTCAAAAAGGTTTACCAAACACGGTTTACTAACCCTAGTTCAGATGCAACCGGATAACATTGAGTATTTAAAACAACCGGCTTTCGTCACCTATTGTATAAAATTTGCACTTTTTAAGCAAATTTCGCAACAACGGTTAAAAATATGTATTTAAATTTAAACAAACACAATATTTTTTGTAATATATTAATATTTATACAAAGCGCCAGTAAAGTTGTGGTGTAGAAGTGCGGTTGAGGGTTTACTAAGGACGCAGTGTGGATGTCATAATTTGACTATTATTTTATATAAACTGAAAATTGGTTATGTTAATAATAAGCCAGTTACCTGTTTTTTTTTTTAAATAAACTATGAAGCAAGCAGAGCTATAATATATTCAGAATATCAAGACAGATATTAGTTATACTGTGAAACAATATGATACTATCGGACGAAAATTTGCAGAAGCTTTCCCTGTTACCTGAAACAGGACACAACATTCGCCAATCCCTTTTTGTTATTCGACAAGGTGATGAGACAAACGAGACTTCACCTAATGGTAAATGATGAACTTGCCCTTAACAAGGCAGCGCTGGTTAAGATGGCATACAGAGCACCACATTGCGCTCGTCGCCTTAGTTCATAAGGTGTCAAGTCTCTTTACACCAATAATTTACAACACTCTTCAAATAGGAACGCAGTGATGTTTGCACAGTACAGTTTGTCGGCTGCAATAGGAGTTGCGGTGACCTGTTTAAACTATCTCCAAAGACCTACCACCAGTAAAGTTCCAAGGAAGGAAAGTACAGCAATCACTCCTTCGTGTGAGAGGTTTATGTTAATGCTAAATCATGATGATAAATTAACTAGGAATTAATTATCTTTTATTTCGTTCATTTATGACACTGATTTAGGAAGTAACTTTAATACTAGTTCTTTATTAAACTCTAGAGTTTCATTTGGCATAGTGATTTAGCCTTAGCCTTATAACACGGCGGTTTTCAGTAAAATTTTGTGTAGATAACTTGAGGAGTTTGTTAGTGTAATATAAATCTTCTTGGTTACCTCTCAACGAATGCTAAGAGTTCTATGCAAGAACATTGTACCATTAACAGTCTCATTGTAATTTAATACTTTGTCAAATTGTGGTCAATTGCTTTTGTAAATAAAAAAACTATTGATCAAGTTAAACAATAAGTTAAAGACAACGACCGCAGTCGCAGGTCAGACGCCGGTACATTGAATAAGCTAATGTTACAACGGCGTTTATTCACATTTCGCTCCAAATTCTAATTTCGATTCAAAACAAAAGTGGAACTGGCCGCTTGCCACTCGCATGCCAAATAAGCATGCGGCCATAGATGCCATGTAACGAAACCGACGGTCAAGCAACGGTCTCTTACAGCGATAAAGAAAATGCGGGACAAAGAAACGCCTCCGATACAAATGCTTGTGACATTCTACTTTGCATCGCGGATGTAACGAATGTCCGCGAAACTACAGACGTTTTATTTAAAAAAATATATGAAAAAGACGTAAACAGCAGATTTCTTAAATAACAATACATTTATGAACATTTCTTGCTCTCATTTATTTATTTATTATCTATCCTTTTGTTTTGGGTTGACTCGAAGAGATCGCTTATAGCGGTAATGCCTCACTTACCATACCCTCGCACTGTACCATATTGTGAACAATAAAGAGTTTATCAATCGATCTATAAATGTAATGTAATAGACATAACTGAACTCAATAACATAAATCTAATCAGTATAACTACAGCTAAATATATCAACAGTAAGATATCCCTTACAATGTGCACCTAATATTAAGTAATGCAGTGTATTATACAATTGGTCGGTACTAAATAAAGGTGCTTCTATTTCCGAATTCTTTCCCCTCGATGTTTATCGTACGATATCAGAGAGCATCTGAAAGTCTTTGTCGGATCATGCCCGACATTCGGACAATGGAGGCTCTATTAAAAATGTAATGCCAATACCAAAAAGAAACAGTGTTACGCAATCCGTGATAAAGAAGTACCGCTAACCGTTGGTACTGAGGCTGCGTAAAACGAAGGCATGATGATTGCACGCTTTAAGACCTCTTCACAAATACACATTCACGAATTCATTACTCGAAGTTAACTAAGCATAACTTTATGTTAGTTAAATTTTAGTTAGTTTAACTACAAATACACATACATATACAGTTATAAGTACATTGTTAGTTTAAGATACATGGCTGGTATAGCCACCGAAAGCTCCTAAACAAATATTAGTTAAAACCTTTTCATTGATTTACTTTTATTTAAATAAATTTTATTAAACCTCAATCCAAAAAATGGTTATCCTTTGTTTAACACGTGTATAGATTCAGCAGTAGCAGAGACAATATAAAACAACTTAGTTTGTGAGTGTGGACTAAATGCTATACGATTCGAACAGCACTAGTGTTATTTCGTTCATCACGAGTTTAAGACAACTTAACACAGTAACCAAATTATGGTCTTAATATTCATCTTGAGAAAGAAGTCTATTAATATACTGGAAAACGTAGTGAGGACATCAAAATAGCTGCTCATGTTATGTTAAACTTTTTAATATAGTTGCTTCTAAATATTAGGTACAGAGAATAGTGAAGTTTGTGTCTGTCTTTATAATTCCTGACAGGGATCTTTTTTATTAAAATTCCTTAAAAGATTATTCTTCTCGAAGGTAAGTAAAATGAAGATTTTAATCCATAGACTATATTTCGACATTTACCTTTAAGTT
>DWLS01001311.1:0-22508 GCA_018246255.1 Pachliopta kotzebuea | reverse complement strand
CCGCTGATGCGAGGAGAGGAAAATAAAAATATGGGTGCAACTACCGCCATATAGGGATGTAACTATACCGAACACATGTTTTAATAGAAATAATAATTGTATGTTAAGTTTTTTTTACAAAAAAAATAAAATTAGATTTTTGCAGAGTTTAAATTGGAGTAGTTTTTAGTTCTGTATTTTCGATCCGCTTTACATTTTACTTTTTCAGTTGCGGTGCCGTTTACGGTAATTTATACAATCTCAATTTGTAATAATTTCAATCTTTTAGATGCCGTTTTTTATCTGAAACAATAAACTTTTTTACTTTCTAAAAGTACCAATTTAACGGTATTTAAAATAGCAAAAGTAGTTAAAACGTCCACTGTGCAAAAATAGAAGCAAAAACATTTTATTAGATAAGATACTACGAACAATGACAATAGTTAAGGAATTTATAACAAAATTAAAAATTCCTTACAAAATGACGGGCCGGAAGTCAGAAAATTTTTACTTTTGTATTTTTGACAACATTTATAATTGAATAGGTTCCCACGTGGCATGTAAGTTAAATTACATCATAATAATCCGCCGCAACTTACGGTTTAAAATTTCTTTTAACCAATAAACTGTAGCCCAGTTTACTTAACGGTTATGTGAGCGCGAAACGACTTAACTCACCTAGCAACTCGGTGTAGCGTGTGTGACGGGAGGCAATTTCCTCGCATTAATTATGTGGCTGATGAAAATCAACCAAGCCGGTGACCCGCCTAATTCACTTACCCCTCGACTGTCACTGTCAAGCTGTGGGGCAATTTCAAATTAAAAAAAGGACTTTTAATTAAATTTGCCTCCGCCATAACAAAATACTTACGATTCTTGATTAACGTAAACACATCTTTCATATTGCGAGAAATATGGAAATTTGCAGTAATCAAACGTAGAAAGCAAATAATTTCTATTAAAACATTTTCTTTATTAAATTAACTGAATAATCTAGTTTTCCATAATTTAGTAGAAATATTATTTCTCGTTTAATAGCCTGTTTAAGAATTTGGACGAATTTTTTATTAAACTCTAATCTATCTAAATTCCAGCTTTCTTATCTCGTAACTGTTATAACGATGTTTAAAGTAATTAATTGCTGTAATTATACCTTTGCCTCAATGATGATTAAACAACCCTTTAAATATTAAGCATATTTATAACAAACCATGACACGGATAAACATTGTCTTAGACTTACTAAAGATACAATTTTAAGTACTTTTATATTATATGCTGCGATATCTGTTTATTATCTAAATATCTGTTTTCACTTCTGCCCTCAAGTGAGTTTGGTATCCTTTATAATTTTGGGGTACTTTTAAAAATGAACATAATAATAAACTAACAAATGTTGAACTATTTTATTCAGGAAAAATTTTCTTTTCATAATCTTTTTTGTTTTTGGAGTTTTTATCCCTTTGGGATATGTCAGCCTCATTCTGGGAAAGATAAAGTTGTTTCATAACACAGTAGTTGTAAAAACTAATATTTATATGATAATGATGTTTTTTAAGATCCAACGCGTATTAAAAGTGATACTAAATTACGTAAAGCTTCTTATGCTTCCGCGTAGTTATCTGATTATTTACTGTAGTTAATAGAACGCTACAAATTATTGTGTACGAAATTTTGATGTAGGTCTGTAAGTAGTTCGCATTAGTGAACAATCCCCTGTAGAACGCTTCCGTACGAGGTAACGGTCGTTTACAAAGTTATTTACGTTCATGATTGTACTTAATTACATGTTAAGCCAAGTACAGGCGATATAAAGAATAATGTAAGTTAAACTTTAACATAAAAACTAAATAAGTTTTGTCTTTTAGTTACCCGTTCGTGCGATTTTGGACTAATATAGAAATAATTTTTAAATGTATGTATTTACCATAGTAGTAATATAGTGCGTATACAAATTAAATATTTTAAGACATGCAATTCTTTTTCATAAAGTTTCAATACCATCACATTATGTTGTAGAATTACTAGAATTATAAATAACAGTAATTCATTTTTACCAAAAAATCTAAAACAATTTTAATACATTAAGAACCATGAAAAGGATTCTCTCAAATAATCTAAGTTGTAAAGACCACTGGCCTGATTTTTAGTGCAGCCTAAAGAAAGTGAAATGGCTAATTTTAATTTAATTATAAACAATTTTAAGTAATTAAAAAAATTGTACATATAGTCATTGATATTTATGTTACTAGGATATATATGAAGGAAAGAAAGCGGTATTGTTAGCGATACAGTAATAGCTAGTAATAATAGACCAGTATTATAATAGTTTGAATAAAAATATATTTAAGGCGTTTCTTACCAAGTGGAACTACTAATTTTGCAACACCTTACACCTACCTTGATTTAACGCGTACATGATAATTATAAAATGAACATAGATTGCGTCTGAGGTGATCAAGGCCATTAGAAAGTCAATGAAAGATAACCAGTATTATAGATTATCATGATGGACCTTAGAGAGAAGAAGTTGTTACTGTTCATGTTAGTGGATTAGTAGCACTTTTTGTGTTAACGTTAATGAGGGCACAGTTGTAGTAAGCGATTATTGCGGTCCATAAACATAGAAACTAGCGGGGTTATTATATATCTTGCTAACGATTAACAAAAAGAGCACAATGTTTGTCATTAAACGACTAAACAGTTTTAAGGTTAGTTAAGCCATAGTAAGTAGTTTTTTGTTGGTGGTTATCCCGGAGACTACCTGACTCATGTAACACAATATCTCTTATTTCTGCTGACAAACTACAGTGAGCAACATTACTGTATTTTGGATTTAAAGACTGTGATTTACTAAAATTGTTGATTATCGCATTAATTTTACCAGCTTCAAAGTGATTGAAACTTATTTAATTTTAACTAGCGCTAATTATTATGAGCATGAGTATCAGGCAAACTTCTTGATCATCTACTCATATCGAGGAATAAAAGAAGTATTCTTTCCTCTATCTAAACCATAGTGATAGCTTTAATAAAAATTAAGTATCTTTATATTAATGTGTATTTTTAGATAAGTAAACGATTATGCGAATAGTTTCAGGACAATTTTTATATTTTTAACATTTATGTGCGAAAATGCAGATTGCATTATTTCATAACAATCCCAAAATGTACAAGTTAGTTTTACATTTTCAACCGTAATTTTATTATGTTAAGGCTCGCAGTTAAATTTGAATAAGAAAGTTTTTTTTTATACATTTGTGGTCTCGTTTACATAATATACAATGTCATCATAAATAGAAAAATGTCTTCGCTATTCTCATTACACGAGTTTCGCCGTACTTTTGCTCTTCGTCTTCAGTTAAATCCTGTTCCATAAATTTGAATAACTCTACCGTCCATTCTTCGAATTAAATTTAATTTAAGGAATGCCTGCGCCGACATAAATAAAGTGGCTTTTAGTGCGGTGTGACACTGGCTTAGTTAAAATAATAAGCACATTATAGTGGCAGGCTGTGTTGCGCCAGTTTCAGTTGCCATTGTTTGCCAAATGCAAGTATTTATTTTGTGCTAATGAATGGTTGCGTTTGATATAATCAAATACGATTACGCGGGATGAACGTTGACTATATGACGCCGTAGTACTATGCACAAATACACTAATTCAAAACGAATTTAGTGGTTAATTATGTATCAAACATTGTAGCGATACATCTATAAGTTCATATTTGTTCATAATATGGTTAATATGTTATATGAAAAGGATATACCAGTTATGTTTATTTTGTGTAAGTTTTTCGATTAAATATTAATTGAAGATTTTTTTTATAGTTGAACATTAATTTCTTGTCCATTTTATGGTAAACTTTTTATATTAAGATATTATTTATAAATACCATATAATTACAAAAGCATTGAGTACTTACCATTTGGACACGTGAAGAGGTTGCCCTGTAAACAAATAAAAAGTTAGATTAAATTTGGATACAAAACACCTCAGCTGTTTAATGTTAAGATATACTTTCCCTTACTGATCTGTATGTAACTCTTTTAATTTATATAGTCTTAACTGCTTGATTAAATCATTTCAAAGTTATCATTTGGAATTATCCTTGATACTCCTTTGAACGAGTTCTTTTGATTATATTAAATGAAATTAAAATGATAATTCATTCAAAGATAAATCAAAACAAAGTCGGATTGAACCTCTTTTTTTGACGAATAATAGTATTTAAGACAATGAACTTAAATAGATATATAACAAAGCTGTCGTGGTAACGTGAAATATTTTCAGAGGCTTGCCAAACCGGGGAAAGTTGGAGCGAGGACACACACCACCCGTGACCGTTCAATTGAATTATAACTTTAGATCGTATTTATAATGTCTGAGTTGTTTGAAATCATTTTATCTACATAAGATTTAATTTTGAAATTTGCATAACAATATCCTTCTTTTTCTTCCCCGATGAGTCATCACCAGTAGGTAATCTAGGTAAAAATGTTATAGTTTTTGTCATCCATAAGCAACTAACAAATCCTATTACCATAATAAATGCGGTTGTAGCAGTAATTAAACTTTCTGTTTTCAGCATTTATCACAGGAAACATAGCTGCGTTTTAATAATCGCTATGTCGGTTCATTGCTCCTGAAAGATTTTCATTTAATTACAATCTAACAACTAACGTTTAACGTATTCGTTCGTAGTTAAAGGTAAAAACTATGACTAAAGCTTATAAAAAGAGAAACTAAGTTACTGAAACGATTTAAAAGTTTTACATTTAAAGTTACATTATATTATAAAAATGTTAATCTATCTTATAAAGCAGTTTTTCATTGTTTTCTTTTGCTATGTATTGTTTTTTAAGTTAGATTTATAAGAATTATTATATAAATAGATTCAGGCACTACTAATTAAAAAAGTCAAATGAAATAGTTTTTATGTTTAATAATATAGTCTTGTATTTTGTCCAAAAAGTTATCTTCTTTTTTAAATTTATCTGTAGTATTCCACTTCTTCACAAGATTGACGTAAAGGGCCTGTTATCCTTGCCAGATAAGGGTTGACATTAAGTCAGGTTAAAGGTCTCGTGAGCTAGGGAAATCTAAAAGGTCACGCTGAAAGCCAATAAAACCAACGAAATCTTTTCTATATGCAAATGACTATATATTTTAACAGGTATAAACAAAAATATTATTTTCACATTTAAAGTTTCGGCATCTTTGTTAATGTCAGACTTTCATATATGATAAATATTGCATGTTTATTCATTTTGTGTGAATAATACGAAAGTTGTTTTATAAAATTATCAAATAGATATTTTAGTTAAATTTTACAGTCACATTAAAGAATTTTCCCCAGATGAATAAGGAACTGGTTTTTGAAAGTTTTTGACATCATTAGGCCACTTATGAAATTAATTAACCAATATATTTTATATAAACGCATATACGATATAGTAATAATTTATTTATTTATTTCTTACACCTAGTGTAAAGGGCGGACTTAATGCCATAATAATATACATAATATTTGGACTTGACCTACTTGTGATTCATAAAAATGAATGAACAAGGAATTACATTGTGTAAATATAACGGAGTGTTAAACTAAAATATAATGCTTTGCTAAACTAACAATGATGATCTATTTTTCTACGTATTTCTATATAAAGAATTACCTTCATTTGATTATATCTATAATATCTTATTCAATGACTAAGATATTCTACTATCTATAGACAGTCTATTCATAACAATTCCCTCTTTCATTCCATTGCAAATATAAAACAATATTTAAATGTTAGTTATTGTTTATTCTTAGAGCGCATGATATCAGATCATAGCTTAAGTAGAAAGCAATTGTCATATATGAAGGACGAGATAAAATATGAGCTATTTTTAAAATAATTATTCTTTAATAACTTCAATATAAATATTATAAAATTTTTTTACTTGCCATATTCAACAATGATTGAATGCACCTATTGAACTTGTCGCGAACTTGATTACATCTCTGCAATATGTAAACTGAGTTTTGTGAATGTACCAATATGACATTGCTTTTACTTAGTCAAACACTGTGAGCGAACACGAGTACCGCCGCTGTTTGCTTAACTAGTTACAGAATCACATACTTCAATTTAGATCGGCACACAATAAGAAGAAAGCTGTCTAAATTTAAATACATGTTATTCAACGCGATTTCTTTACAATACGTGAATACAAATTTTTGTGAAATCTTATTTCGTTTAATTAAAACATGAGTTTTGCAATTTCCTTACAGATGTTTAACTTCCTTTTTTAATGTTAACTAACATTAAACAATTTTATTATTCTTTGGAATTACAATTTAATATTTTAGTGTTATAGTAATGACTTAAAATTTCATAGTCCGTTACAGAAATAATAAATAGATGGATATTGCTTATAAAATACTTACAAGAATTGTCTCTCCGCTTAAAAAGTATATTAATGTTTTTCACTTAGGAGTTAGAGCTAAAACGCTGAATGCGCTAAGTTCGCGGACTTGTTGCACTGATCTAATGTCCTAGTGTTAAAACAAGAATTAACCTTCTTTTCATCTACCGTACAGTAAACAAGCTAACGTTTAACCTATATCCCGTAATGGTAAATGATGGCTGATATGGTGAATAGTTATAGTCTCTAAATCGCAGTGATATAATGTTATAAAGGACATGCAACATGGGGATGGTAAAGGTCAGGCGGATTGCAGGCAACCTTACCACGATACATGGTACTTATGTGGCAAGGTGTTAACAACGTAAGCGATAAGTCGCTGTGCTTTGGAATTAAAGCTGTTAAATAACATAATGAAATGTTTTTTTTTTTAAATTTTTTGTTTTAAAATTTTTACTATGTAATTTATCTGCGCGACGACAGCGGAGTATATTACTGATAAATTTAATTAATTTCTCTCGCTAAATGTCCTTGCGCCCGCAGCCATTAACTTACAGCTGACAGCGGAGTTCTGGTGTAAAATTTTGTGTCATAAAAAAATTTGAATATGTTTTGAAATCATGTAATGGATTTATTTCACATGTAAATAAAATTTTAAAAAATATTCTGGATATATGAAAAGATAATTAATGTATGAAATTATTGAAAAGCGGATTTATGAGGCAGATATTGTGCTATAAATTAAATTGCTGTAACGTCATAGTCAAAAATGGATAAATCAATTAAAATACAAATAAGGAGAATAACTACGATGTTTTGTAATAATACATGAAAATACGCATGTTTGGCTTTCTGTTTATCATACAAAGCGATGTTTTGTGAATATAATCGAAAGAGAGAGGCTGCCAGTGAGTATCCGTTGCTCTCGATTTTAAATAGTTACAAAGAATTGAACTATGCAATTATATTAATGAAACGCTATTGTTGTTTTTGAAATCGGTGCCTATGAAATTTTATTGCATATCCATATTTTATATTCGTTAAATAATAATGTATAGCTTAACAAACAATGTGTGATGACTGATAACCATTGAATACGCTAAAACAGTAGACGTTGCTATATAGTTGACATATTAAAAAATTGAGAAATAACATTAAAAGGATTTTGATTACAAACTTGTTACATGATTAAGAAAATCTATTATATCTAAATTGTATCCTTGTGCAATGGATAATCTATTAATGTATTTTTTGTGGTACATTAAAACAGAACAATTGGCAGACTTAAAATCACTTTGAACATTCTTTGTTTATTCACCTGAATCGGAATAGATATTGGAACAAAGTGGAGTAACTTTTTTCTTATTTATTTTTATTTAATGTTGCTTTGGTCACTATAACTTGTTTAATACTACAGCCTTTACAGGTCAAATAGAAGGTGTCATTGCGGTCGACATATACAAGTGTTTATATTTTCGAAAGATTTTTTCCTTAACTGACAAGTGGCTTGTATGTCAATATGAAGAAAGATTGTGTTTGGCCTTAGTAAATTATTTAGTATCTACATTAAGAATCGAATTCTACACATGTACCGTGAAAAATAAAACTAATAATCGGACCACGGTTCATATAAAGACTAATAATCTGCTATTAATTCTTCTTTTATGAATAACACGATGTAAAAACTTGTTTCATGACAATAAATAGGATACCCAAAGGTTGTCGGGCAGAGATCGCTGTTTAGCGATATTACCGCCTTTTGTGAAAATCCTGATATATTTTCTTTTTTTTTGTTACTCTGTGATAGTGCACAATAAAGTATATTTGTATTTGTAGGATAAGTTTTATATCAACAATAACAACAACATCATAGTAATTATGACCATAAAAATGAATATATATGCTCTCGATATGATTTTAAATGAAAAATGGGAAGAAATGAATCTAAATACGAGCATTTGTATAACTTAAAAATTCACACAAAAACAGATACTCAATATTTATGTATTTGTTTTAGTATGTTTATATGTATCTTTGATTAATGAACCGCAATATCATTTAGATGCATTTTTAATATAATCTTGCTTAATTTTTTGTATGCTTTAATATTTTTAATTTACTACTGTCTTGTTACGCGCTGCGCGTAATTAATTAAAAAGGATTTACGAGGCCACACGAAAAATAATAATGTGCTTCTGATATTTTCGCACACGGTATTACATCTCGCAATGTTTTTAATGTTAACATAATTCGTGTTTGCAACACCAGCAAATGGATATTCAGGATGCTATTTCGCACTGCAATTGCTAACTTTATTTCCTTATAAAGCTTGCAAATAGTCAACAAGCGGTGTAATGAGCTCCGTAATGTATACCATTATCTATTTCTATACAATTAAGAGTAAATTTTGCTTAAATCTCTGTCTCATAATTCCCTGAATTATCATTTACTATTTTAGTAATTCTAATATAGCGGGTATTTGGGATTTTACCTTTGTATTAGACAAAAAATTTACTAAGATAGATTTTTTGACAATCTAACGTATTTGTGTTAAAAATGTAGGTAAATACTTTATTAAATAAATCATACTCTGCCATGACTAATGATGAGCGCTAACTTATGCAGTAGACAGACGAATTCATAAATATTAATTAAAACATTTCGCCTTTGAATATTTATTATATTTAGCGCAATAGATCAAAGTAGCAGACTTTTGTTATAATTTAGAGAAAGTTATGAATTATAATATATTATTATATAAAGTATTTATAAAAATTTAATTTTTTTTTTAAATTATAGTAATTTTACGCTTTAGTCATTTTTATCCCTAGCAGTTTTCTTGTATTTGAGACAATTTAAATTTTCGTCTCTACTACGGCGTTTCTAAAAAGGTGAATAAAATCGTATTGTAAGCGATAATTAAAGTTGAGAATTCTACGAACTAATCTGAAGCAAAAAATCATTTCGTACTATTAGTTTATTAGTCTTACCTGCGACAAAATGGGCGGTGTGAGAAGAAATAGGAGCGCGGCGACCGACAATGTCGCTCCACGCCTTATCAACATCGTTGATCTGAAATAGAAAAACGTTAAATTTATAATTGTTAATTATTAGCCAATTGAGCAGAATGTTTGTAGAATGTGATGAATACTTTTCGTAATTTTAGTATTACTTCGCGGACATCCCGTTCGTTGATGTCACTGGAAATGATAAATAACGCTATTAGAAAAATCAAACGACTATCAGTTTATTTTAATGTTTCCTCGGATATAAAACATTAAATTCTTCTTAAATTCTAAGGTATTGTAAACAACCAGTAGTAGAGCAATATCTCGAATGCATCATAAACATTTTTTCGAAACAAAAAAGGCTAATCAATTCGTAAGAAAACATACATAACAATATTACATGTAAAATTTAAAGAGTTATCTAAACATTTCACTACAATTATAATATTAAATAAATTGTTGACAAATAAACAGTTTCCTAGCCTTTTACTGCAATAGTAAGAGATGAGCAATTTTTTTCACTGGATTATTACAACTATTAAAATATACATTTGTATTCCAGCAGATAATAATTCTGTAGCTAATTATTATAATACACAAAATTAACAGAAAAAATCATTAAATGCTGTATAAGTTAATTAGCTAACAAGAATAACCATGTCATTTCGGCAGGATTTTGGGTATAAATTATTGGCTAATGTATATTATATGAATAAGTATTAACTTCATATGAATAAATAATTGCATTGTTGTTGTCTTTGGAGCTATTACGTCACAACACGAACTGTTTGTTTTAATTAAAGATTTATGGTGCTATCTACATCTAAGACAACATAAGTACGGAAACTAAAGCGAACCCAAGAGTCCTGGGGATATACAAGTATATCCGGACTAAGGTAAAATGTCTGTAGAATTAACTACTACACGATCCTCAACATGAGGTAAACAGTTTAATTCACCATATCAATAAAACATAACGTGTTTAATGTAAGTAGTGCATTAAAATAATTAATATGGTAACAGTAATGTATTGACTTTTTAAATCAAATAAAGGTTATGTTTATGTTGACAATTTTTTGTTGATTTTTAAATAAATACATTGTGTTTGAAAAAGTAAAAGAAACAAAAACCGATAGGATGCGGATATTAATTTACTTTTCGATGGATAATGTATTTGTTGGAAAGTTTAAACCATTTCATTTAAACAGCGATTGTTTACTTGATCGGTATTTCAATTGGTTTCAGTTTTGATTTGAGTAAATATATTAATCCAGATACTATTATAATTACTAATATAAAAAATTAATTACAGTTTGGTTTTTATTGTTTGCCGTTTAATAATTCACTTGCACGAATACAATAAATCCTGAGATTTACACAAACGATACTTTACTGACATTTCTTTTCACTTCAACTAGATTAAACTATTGAAAGATATAAACCGGAATCCAGTGTAGTTCCAGTTTGTATTATATATTTATATTGATTGAATTTATTATAGATCGCGGATGCAAAATGTATAAAAAAATAATATTCTTTACTTTGGTGAAACGATATTGCTATTAAATTAAAAGCGCCATCTATTATTAAGTACCGGAAATTTATTTATCTAACAATATTAAAACGTAAGGCTTTTGTAAAAAATATATAACATTTAAGACCGCTAGAAAATCCGTAAATTTACCTTTAACAAAAGTTACACCGAGTTACGAAGAAATTGTTTAAATGTATTTTATTAGTTGTTGTAACCACATAAATTTAGGAGACAGCTAATTCCAACTATTTAATAGCCACGTACAGACATAATTGGCGTTAAGAGAAGCCAAATTTCATTTAGTGACCGTAGAACAGAACTGGGGCGAGGGCAGGTTTGCAATTGTTGGCATGGCGTCGTGACTTAGATTAAAATTACGATTCTTGAACACCAATATTTTTTGTAGCAGTAACAATCTTTATATTATTAGGCGAACAAAACCTTTTTAAATTTAACATATAAAGAAGGAGCAGAAAGTTTCAATTTACATAAAATGAAAAATTAAATATAGTACCCATTGTTTATATTATTGCAACTACTAGGTAAAGTACCACTATTTCTGTGCGCCAATTAGTAGTATACATATATTATTGTGTTTTTATTTGACGGTCGCCATAATTAGGACAAACATAAAATTAATACCATAAAAGTAACGTCTAAACATCCTAATTCTACTTCCAAGTTGTTATGGTCAGGCATATCGCATACCGACAGGTAAATATCTTGATAGTCTCCATGCTTTGTTGTATAAAAAGAAACACATTTTCAATATTAAATAACAATACAGAATGACGTAACGCATAGCTACATTTAGACAAAGGAGTTTCGTGAACACGATATTGAAATTTTGTACAATACGAGTTGTTTTATTTACGTACATTGAGTAAAAAGTGAAGCATTATTTATCTTGTGGCGCAACATTGTCTGTGCAATCTCGGAGAGCTCGACCGTAAGTAACGAAGATTATTGTTCGTTCACTATGACCTTTTCATTGCGATGATATCATACCGAGAAGCCGGTTTTGATTGCTTAGTTCAAAATCAATAATAATTTAATGACGCATTGCCAAGGAATGCTTGCAGTTCATACATATGTAGTCGCCAGGATCACAAAGTGCTGTTGGTTTTGTCCTTGTTATTGTGGTTAATAAAGTAAAATACTTGAAGCAAAGCTATTACTTTGCATCTTCCTCTGAGAAGCTTCATCTATATAGTGCGCAGTGAAAATTTTGCCTTTTGGAACAATCTAAGATCAAATTTACTAAACTCGTAAGCGGCTTTTATTTTCGCTTTATAATTATGTTATTATTAAAGAATGTTACTGCCTGTATCCTGGTTTACATCTTGCATCTTTATGCTTTTGCACAAGTTTATTACTCAACTAAATATCACTACGTAAATAAAGTAAAAAAATTACTTGTTTTTTTTTAAAAAGTCTGTTAAAATTCTTAAGTTATATAAATATAAAATTCAACCAAAATGCCTATTGAAATATATACTATCCATACAAGTTCTGAACGCAAATATACTGCCAGGACAACTCTGCAAGTTTACTGTACTAGTTATAAATACTAGATACAATATACTCGTATATTGTATCTCGTATATTATATCTGGTATACATAATTTAATTTTAATCTATGAAACGGTGTTGTAAACTAGCATAAATATTTTTCTTAGCAACTGTTACAACTTGTGATCATATTGCAGTTATTTATTAGTACGAAATGAGCAGTACGCACCTTTATGGAATTATAAACCGTCAGAAATAGAAATTCATGTTATTTTGTAAGCCGGGAAGTGATTAATGCGGTCGGTAATATTTTACAGAGGACGTTGCAAAAGCAGCAGCTACCAAATAGGGATACTTGTCATTGAAATAGCAGATTGTATATACTCGGAGTCTCAGATAAGTAGTTTCGAATTTAGTGTAACGGTGAAATAGTGTTGATTTACGGAAAAATGTCATAATATGGACTTCCTTGTTATGAGATTCGCTTTTTATTACATTGTTTAGTGTATGAGGTAAGTTATTAGACACGGTAGAAAAAAGAAATAAAACTAGGTTTTGCGCTATCTTATGCACGACGCTAATGATAAAAAAGGGAAAAATTCAATGAGTGAACGATTATTATTTAGTTAAAGTATTTAATTTTTTAAGTACCTTATGGTTTGGGAAATATTGTCAAGTGGTGGGTGTCTATTGACTAGTGATAAAGATGTTTATGTAACCAAACATTCATTGATGATTTCCTGTCTACTATTAACTCGTCTCTCACAAATATCCATCAGTTATTAAGAATTTTCTCATATCCACAAATATGACTTATCCATAGGAAAAAATTTATGTGCTTTGTTTTAGTTTCGCATTAATTATATTATTATTTATAACGAATATCATAGTTATTTTTAAATAAACAACATTGTTGTATTTTCATATAAGCTTATACATCATGAATTTAAAATAAGCTTGCAATCTATTTGATTTTAGGAATAATTTAAACATTTATATAATATTAATTGCATACGAAATGAAACCAGTGTTTCATTAAAAGCACCGATTAAAATAATTGTCGAGGCTTGCCATGCGATATTTAATGGACATTGAAATTGTATTCTAATGTAGGAACTTGTTGAAAATAAATAAATAACATGAATCTAAATCGATGAAAATATTTTTTTTAAATAAATCTTTAGGAAGACGAGGTTATTATAAGTCTCTATATTTAAAACAATGTCTTATATAAAAAATAAGCTGCAAAATGGATTCGTTTGTATTTCGTTAGTTCTAAATAAATAAGCTATGTAATAACAAAATTGCTAACCGCCCGGGGTTAGTGGCGACCTTTTATTAATAGACATTAATACAGCTATTTCCCAATATCTTTAAAAGTACTACCATTTTATCTTTTGGTATTTAGAATAATGTAAAAGTAGTATTTAAATGTAGCGCAGTAATACAGTAATTAAAAGATTAGAAAGTATTTTTTGATAATAAATAGATTTTATTGTAACTATTGTTTCAAAGATTAATTTAAGTCACAGCGTTGCGTTGGCAAAAACACAACGTATGATCTTTTGAAAACAATAGAGCGGTGAAGAAGCGCTCTCAGGCATTGTGAGAACGGGCCACGAGGGCATATCGACTAAAAAACTTGAAAAATCATAAGGAAATCACAGAAGGAAGTATCTCATATTGTAGTACTATTGTGTAAGATTACATTTCCTTGTTCCGCTTTACGCCGTTGAAATGACAGTCATATTAATATGCTTTCAACGTCAATTATAAAAGATTATTTTAACTTACATGTTGATTTCATGTCAAGTATGTCTCAACTAAAAAATTATTTAAAGCGAGTAGCTTGTCGGGGTTAGTTAATTCGTAAATTCGTTTTGTTTCTATCGATACAACCCGAGAGCGCTCGGTAATTTTTCTGCGACGAAACCGTATTACTCAACTAAGACCGCGTTGTCCGTGTACAACTTACTAGCAAAACTCTCTTGAATTTTAAATATCTGCTATATCATGCCAGCTGAAGGTTTTCACAAGCTCTCCCACGGTTTTAAAAATTTAAAACAGGATTTTCTTCGGTTAGTTAATTTTAAGTGAATCAGTCGTAAATTTCGGCAATGGCTCGTGATTCCATAAAGAAAATTCCTTTTTTTGCAGTAAAATGATCTTCATAAGATACAGTAAAATGATTTTTCTATTTCTAATTTGTCATTATTTTAACACATAAAAGTGAATTTTTAATTGACTCGAAGGCAAAGCAATTTGTTAACGAAACAATGTTCTAAAATTATGCCATAAACTCTTATCATATGCTATAAATTGAACATTATATAGAATTATAGATTACAGTAAACAAAAGATATTCTCAATTGAATTAATTAAAGGAGAGATAATTACAGTCGAATAAGTAAAAAAGCTTAAAAGGATGGGTGAACACGAAATGCCCGCAAACAAAAAAAAAGGTTTTTCGATGCAATTGCACAGTGTATCTTCTCTTTACCATCGGATTCCTAGACACTAGGCAGATACCGTCTATTTGTTGTAGATATTCCTGCATTCTGAGAAGCATTTCGGTTCTTAGTTTTGGTGTACAACAAAAGGCATAAACACGTTACGAGTATGTTCCATTATAGCGACTCCAGGATTAGAGTGAAATGCTACTTCTGTATTTGTACTCTTTACTAAGTAAAATCACATTTCGTTTTAGCACCAACCGAAACAAATAATTAAAAAACCTTAATATATACAGGTCTTAAGTGCGAGTAGCCGAGTATTTCCTTTCCCATTTTTTTTGTTTTCTATGGTTTCCCACAGTTCACTTTGTATCTAAATTAGGACGGTGCGTCATAATTGACCATTGTCGCAATGAGAAAATTACTACAAACTGACCTGCTTATGTTATATTGCTAACATAGAGAATAAGACCGTTTCGAAACACCTACAATCTCACGCTTTTAATAAAAACATAATGAAGTTGTGCTCAAATGTAGTGAACTACTTCAGTAATGAGTACCAAAAACATAGTTTTATGATTTAAAAAACATAGACTCTTGTAGACTTAATTTTGTTACAATAACATTACTAATTATTTCTATATAACGAAATAGATTTTGTAGGAGTAATTACTTCATTATTCATTTCCACTTCCTGAGACCATAGTTAGATATTAAGTTTCTCAATATACTTCGTTACTTTTTTAATTTTAATACTTCTCTTCCTATATATAAAGTTTGATATCAAAACTTACACATATAATATTATATCTTCTCTACAGCTTGTATCTTTTCATTTTTGATTATATAATAATTTAATACTAATATTTTAATATATGCATAGTGAAAGTGTTTGAACCCAAACAAATTGTAAAGTCAATTTCTTGAGGTTTTCGTATTCACAACAGTCAGTAAAGTTTTCACAACACACACTATAAAGAACTAATGACTATTTATCTTTTCGGTTATCAAAATAATTTTAAAACTTTCTACACATAAATAGATTTTTTTTGTTAGAAAGGAAGTGGATATTAATTTCACCTTTACAGTGCGATAATTCCTGCTTTTTAAATCACTGTTTAAAATATATAAAATATCACTGTACTTACCTTTACTCTGCGGCACTGCTTTTCGTTAAAGGAATTTTTAATCAAAGTTGATATTTTAAAAACTTTTTAGAACTTCACAAGACGCGTTCAAAGTGTGGCTTACCCTACACACATTTTTGCACCATTGAAGTAAATGTGGCCGTTTTCAAAAAGTTACAAAATTAATAATTTACTCATTAGTTAGATCTTAACGTACGTAATACTATTAAGCTAAATCACTTTAGCGATAATTAATTCTGCTAGGTGAATTACGGAAAAGGAATTTTAATTTGGCATTATGTTAACGAGTATTATCTACGTCATTGATCATTTCGTGAAACAAGATACCGATGGGAAAGTTGACTGATAAAGTTGCGGCCAATCAACAGCCAATAACTAGTGGGAAATAATTACGAAATGGTCGTTCAGAACTGACCGCGGGTTGTCGAATATTCACTTTCACATCAAACACGGCGTGGGCTTAAATTTGTGTTTTATTTCGAAGAAAGTGAGCGGCTTCACTTTTTCTTTACGCAATGTTTAAACGTTCAAATCGTGAGATAAACTAATACATTAGTTGTACGCACACAAAATCTGTTTGTTTATCTAAATGTCAATGTGCTGTGGTAATAGAAAGAAATGCGTAGGGTGTGACTGGGGATATTTATTGTCGCTATGCAAAGTTTTATCTTCACTATGCACATTTTATTGTTACGAGCGTGTTACGGGTTTACGGTAGGGGAACGGCGTCTGTGACCCAGTTCGGTGCTGCTGTAACAGTATAGCTACCGTCTATTTTCCAAATATCATTCTACGCAACATTTGGCCACGGGTGTAACGCAGCCGGTTTGGAAATACTATGCGTCCGTTACTACATCACGTTAAGATAAATGGTTTTAGCTTGGTCCGATTACAAAGATATTGTATCAAACTTGGCTTCTATTGTATTTTGTTTATTGAGTATATTCATAGATGAAGGGACTTCTATATACCAAATAACAATTGATTATAATTTTACTCTCGGTGGGGTCCAATGCTGGAAAACGTTTAATTACTATCGATATACCCAGTTTTGTAGCAGAATAGTAAGAAGCAAACATTAATATGTTCTGATATGAATTGCGTTGCAGCTAATGAAATTACTGAGGTGACGAGGATTAACTTCTTACGATTATGACAAGGATACTGGCGCAGTGTATGTTGTTCTTACTTGTTATAGGTCATAGTATCAATTATTAGGAGTTGAACGCACTCGCTCGTCTGGACGCGGAATAAAAATATGAAAACTCATTTATGAAAGTCGGCTTTGCGGTCAAAGCGTGACGGCTTAAACCATTCGGTAAATCTACAAAAATATGGAGGGTAAAACCGCATTCGGAGTGTAACAGATATTGTCGGATCATTTGTTTAATGCGATGGAAAGTTGAAACGTGGTCCGCTTAGGTCCGTCCCAACAAACTATCCACGTACGCACAGCTTACGTGACGCCCGCCTAAAGTGGAACGAGCCTTCTTTCTCATTGTCAGTGTCATTCGTCCGTTCACTGTTTTACAGTTACAGCCTTTTTCTACCTGCAACTACCGATATGGTGTCGGACGCGGCTTCAATATTCATAATTATTTTCAAAGTGAAAGAACTACCGCGAATGGTCATGGTTGGTAGGAACTGAACTCGTTTATAAAACAACCGTTTGTATTCAGTTGAAACATTGAAAATTTTTAACTGGTATATATGTTGTAAAGTTAAAAAAATCTTTTGTGTTTAAGTTTTTTTACCTGAATTCATTTTCATTGTTAATTAATAAGATTTATAATTAACTTTAAGAGATCCGTTTCTCAGTATGCGAGTAGCATGTTTTCACATTTTCTGCTTTTTCAACAATGAAGTTGGTAAAGAAAAGACAATTAAATTAGCTTTTCTGGCAATTGTTAGGTAGTAATAGTGAAGTTGTTGACGATTTCTACGGTCATGGAGAAAGTCATTACCGTGAAATTACTGCATTAGAATACATTAATATTCGTCGTTTTATACTCACATGGCTCAATGAAATACAAATGAATAAAAAAAACTGAATGTTTTTACTAAATAAATTATAACTTATCAACAAAGTGGATGTTAGAAAACTGCTGCAGCATTTTCACTCCTTACAGCGAAGTGTAAAAAGACCTAGTCTTAACGACTTGAAAAAAATGTCGTTAGAAAATGGGAAGTAGACTCTAAGAAACTAGTTGCAGGAGTACATAGCAAGAGCATTATTAGTGAAACTAATAGTATTTAAGTAGATTCAATGTGATGAGGTGGGGATATTTTACGTACAGCGTTATATTTTTTATTAACAAAATCCTTACTGTACTTTTCCGTCACACAGGATACGACCAACAAAAGTTATAATGGTATAAGTAACAAAAAAGTTCAAATAATAATATGGGTATGAAATGGCTTTGTAATCTATACGTTTTATTTTCGTGTAGTACTTAAAATCGCTTCAATTTTTATAAAGTTTTTAGGTAATATCATTTAAAATTTAGTTAGTTTTATATTAATCATTTTACTGTGGTAATATTACTACAATGAATGATTATGTCTGAAATAAAGAATTATTTATTTATTTATTTTATTTAAAAAGAATATAATGGAAGTATATACTTCGAATGGTAAAGTTTTTCTGAACACGCTTAACGATAATCTTTTGATCGTCTGCACTCATACATATGTTTCTGCTGTTAATTTATGACAGCCAGAATAATCCAAACAATCTTCACCGTCTTCGGCCTTGTTCTCACTTTACGTTATGCGAAATTAAGGTTAACAGTTACAATATTTGCCAGTGCTGTTAAAAATATATGTAAAAAGGAATTCATAAATTATCTTAACAAATATTTATTTATCTGGATTTGGAACCGGTAACCCTCCATAAGGTTTTAGGACAATTAACTGTTGCCGGTATGTAAGGCATACACATATGGTTTCATATCGATAACACTTCCTTTCGTCGACAACAGGTGCCGATATTATTAGTAGAATCGTTCACTCTTCGTTCGTTGAACCGACACCGTTAGAAGGTGTACGCATTGAGCTCTCGCCGCAGGCATGCGACATGACACAAATAACAATTGGCGGTCTGATCACTAATACATCAAAGTCTGTAGGTTCTATATAAATTAAAATTGTTTATTATACATAACAAGCTAAAAAAGCAAATAAATCTATGACATAATGAGAATATTACAAATTATTACACATTATTGGTATTGTACAAAGTAATCACGAATAGAATAACAGTTCTATTGTCTTTAATTCCCACTCTTTGGACAGGGGCTTTCATCTCACGAGACAAAGTTTTAGCCATTTATCCACCATATTGACCAAGTATTGGTTGGTAGATGTCCACGAAAGTTCTTGAAATATATCGGTTACCTCGCATGCTTTTAAATTCGAACAGTGGAGATTGAGTGGGTGCTTCTTCATATAAGCGCATTCGATTCTTACAATCTGAGTTATCAAAGCTTTATGAACATTTTTAATAAAATGAAAATTATTTCTTGTTATTTCCAATCGATACAAACCGTCCATTGGTTTCCGTATGTTCAAACGACGGAATCTAAGTCGACACACTTATCCACATTATTATTCCAATGCGGCAATCATGTGGCATCCGACTGTCGATATTCGCGGTTTTTGCGCCGCCATTTTGTATTGCTGTTCGCGTCTATAAGTATTTGATGCGGTAACCCTGTAGTCACGGGCTATCACGAATAGCACTAAGGTGGCTGCTTGTTGTAGAAAGCAACTGAAAATGTTTTCGGGTTCGCGGGCTTTGAGGGTGAGGGCCCTCGCTGTCCATTGAGTTAGCCCGGGGCGGGCGTCAAGTACGGAGCGGTTTAGTAATTTGTCGTAGCATACTGTTAATGCTGGCTAAGGCAACAGCTCTTCCTGGGATGTCCTTAGCAGTAGTGCAGGGAGCCAGCGGTAAGTTCCGTAGGAAATCCCGAGGCGTTCCGCAATGCACTGAGGGGGTTTTGAGGACGTACGAATTCCACATAACCCTGACTTCACTCCAGAAGCAGGGTATCTTTAAAAGATTTCCCTCGCTACAAAAAAAAAGATTGATGCGGATGTTTTGTATTCATAAAGAAATAAATAGAAATACATGAACAATTAACTAATAAAAATATTAAAAGATATGTAAATTTGTTTTTTTGAATTCATTATAGTATATTCTATGGAATTTCGGACATTGAGTGAAAAGTTCATTGATTAATTACGTAAATATTTAAATCACTTACAAAAAATTCGTTCGATTTATTGATTTAATTAAGTTAAATGGTTCATAGTAAAAGGTTCATATTATTCTATTAATAAGAGTAGAGCATTGGGCAAATTTCAAGTATTAAATAATTTTTCCCACACACAATATTGAAACAATTTTTATTCTATTTAGTAATCATTCTAGTTAACCAAGCTTAAGTTTTCAGAAGAGAGTCGTCAATTAGAGAAAGTTTAATAACTACTGCTGGATTCTAGTAAAGGTTTACTGGAGACAATTTTGAAATGCCTATTAAATAGTTAATTATTAATAAATTAAATAGTTAATAATAATGTAAAATAAATAAAAAAACTATTAATCCACTTAAAAACGTTTTTACTTTCAGCAAAGTTTCCGTCAATGGCAAAAATTTTAAAATTATCTAACGCTATTTCATGCTTATACCTAAATAATAAGGATGGGAAATTATTCGATGAATACATTTTGCATGCGGACTAAAAATTTACTTGCTTTAGATAATATAAAAAAATTGTTTTTAACCTATTTCCTGGAGTTTTTGTTATAGTACTTTTGCTATGTTAGCCATTCCCGGCACAGACAAGCAGAAAATGCCAAAAGTCGTTAGTGCGACTGTATTGTTCAGTAATATAGGTTGAATAAAAAGTTTTAAAGTAAATAAACAACCATTCACAATGACAAATTAAATAAGCTTACATTATAATATATAAGTTTATCATAAAGGAGTGTTAATAATTATATAAACAATTAAATCAAGTATATAACTTAAATATATTATTTAAATAGTAATTTACAATGTAATAAGGTTAATATATATATTAACCTTATACATATTTGTGTTAGTATATTTTTAATGAATTAAAAAATACAGGAAATACAGAAACAAAGTTTATTATTTGACAATGAAAGAAAGCCAGGAATAAAAATGGTTTGTATTGGAACATAGTCCTTATTTCATCTCGGGATTTCACGGATTCATCTTTATGTCTCTACCTCCAGCATATTGACAATCTGGCGCCATAACAAGAATGCTGTGATCCAGAAGCGATAAATATAAGTGAATCTTTATCGAATACGTCCGTCTGTTTTTTGCTTTATCGTCTCTTTAATTGAAATTCAAGTGCGGTGTAGGCTTAATAAAGATTAAATTATTATTTTCAATTGTGTTAAAGTTGATGGGTTGTGAATGTGCGTCTCCCTAAACATTGTTTAGACAACAAAGACATATATAGGGATCTCAAATAGTTTTAAGTATTATTATCATAAACAAAATGTATACAGTTACATATAAGAAAGAACTACCTGAGACCTCTGAGTCATCAAAGAAATGTTTCGTGTAATCTTTGACTCATTTTAACAAAAAAGGTCTCTCCTTTTTTCGTGTCATATGCTTCAAAGGAATACCGGAATTTTGACGTTATTACTCGGTGGATTCTGGTCGTTTTATAACCTTTTGAAATTTTGCCCGAGTTAAATTTTGTTTAGGTACACGGTATAAATTTTAGATATATAAAATTTTTTTATTCGTCGAAGCAAGCAAGGCGTTCACCTGGTGGTAAGTGATATGCTTGCCCATAACAACATAGCGTTGGTTTGATAGTATAGACAGCACCATATTACACTCGTCGTTTTGAGACGTAAGGTATTAAGTTTCTTTACTCTCTTTAGCAATCAGCACTCCTCTTCTGGAACACAGTAATGTTCGTACAATAAATAACAATAATAGTAAGTAGTATTAGGCGGTAGAATTATTTTACATTTTAAAATACGATGTTAAAAATAAATAAAAGAATTATGTATAATATTTGTTACAGGATCGTAAGGCTCGTCTCGAAAGTTTAACGTTTTTAAGACTGACGGTTAACCTGTTTAAAATTCTGAAATGAGGATGTTCTGGTATAAAATATTTCCGCGCAAGGTCGCCCGGTTAGTTCGTCGTACGCGTCATCGTCGCGTTAATTACAAAACCCTTTTTTCTCTTAACTCCCCTATTTTGGTTATATATTAAAGTCATTACTATATAAACGTTTAATTATTGAAATATTATCATTTCTTGTTTATCACAATACAAATAATATATAATATCTATCTATATCTATCCCATCCCTTTAATACTTAGATATAGAGATGAGAATGGACAAGAATATAAGTAGGGAAAATCTAAGCGAAATAATAATGTCGCATAATAGAGAA
>DWLS01001310.1:0-22523 GCA_018246255.1 Pachliopta kotzebuea | reverse complement strand
CTAGTCTAGAAGCCTATTCGCTATCATCTTAAAGATTTGAACTTTACTTATTATAAAATAATGTTTATGAAAGTAATATTTTCTTTTTACTTCAGGTGTTAGTTGAAAAGTTGTTAAGGAGTTGTCCAAAAATTAAGAAGATATATCTTTTGATGCGGCCTAAGCGCGGACAGGATGTTGCGTCTCGTCTCACCGAACTCACACAGTCACCTGTAGGTATTCTGTGTATCCATTTTTTTTTATACATTTTAATTACAACATTGCGCTATAAGCTATTTTTATTATTTTCAAGTGCTTGTCACAAATCCAAACACATACCAAAAGTAAGGAATCGGTTTTCTGTTGTCACTTTTGACTTTTTGGTCAATAAAAGAAAACCTAATAATATCCATACGTTTTATATCTATAGATACTTAGGAATAAAAGTCCCTTCAATGTTAACCTATTTCGAATCCACAATAAACAGACAAGGTTTATTTTTTTTCTAGAAAAAGGCATCGTTTAAATATTATTATGAATTGATAACTAGATATATTTAATAATAAGATACCTAGCTTTAGTATTGGTTATACCCAATTTGTATTAGTACTATTTTCTTAACCAATAAAAAAGTTCTGTTAATGTTTTGAGTACATCTCGTTGAAAATTTTAAGAATTAATAAGTTTTGTTCTTAGTTATTCGAAACTTTGAGAAAGGAGCGACCGCAGGAGCTGAACAAGATTGTGCCCATAGTAGGAGACATCACAGAACCAGAACTGGGAATCAGTCCCGCAGACCAGATTATGCTTTGTCAGACGGTGAGCAAATTTCGTTGCAAAAAATTATAGTATAGCGTAAAGCTATACTCATAAGTTTTTAGTCGTTGTATTATTAGTTAATCATACGCGATGTATGTATCATAGATGCGAGCCATCGTCTATGATACATACAATAGTTCGTATAAAGGTTTCGGGCAATGTACTGGTATTTCATACCTTTCCTATCTGTCACATGACAAGACCTTAGTGAGAAGAATAAATTTTTGCTACCCACCTATAGATGTCAACGCAGTCGAGTTACGGTATTGTGTTATAGTGATCACCTCGCGGGTTTCATGTCGTGTCTACAATGGAAAGGCACAATACTTAAGATTTGAAACCCTAAAAGAAACGTTTCATCTAATGGAATACTATATAATCATTATGATAAAACATATTCATCCTAACATAACCTATATTGTTGATAAACTCACGCGACACTCGATGAAGAAAGTCATTGTCAATTTAAAAGACCTTTTTCTACAATACTGACTAATAAATCAAATTATACGCCTATCAAAATTACAAAAAATTACATGGTCGATTAAAAATAAAAGTTGAGTCCGGTAAACTGAGAACTTTCTATTGATATCAAGTCTATTATGCGGTGGAGTAACGGAATTATTTCTGATATTTTTTGGTCAGGTGTCCGTAGTCTTTCACTCTGCAGCAACGGTTAAGTTCGACGAAAAACTGAAACTGTCCGTAACAATCAACATGCTTGGTACACAGCAGCTGGTACAGTTATGTCATCGTATGCTTGGGTTAGAGGTAAGCTTTAATTTTTTTCTGATATCTTGTTAGTAAAGGATAATTTAAAACAGCTTTAACCTAGGTAAAGTTAACGCATTCGGTTAATGTAAATCATTGCCGAGCCCGTTAATTTTTTTAGTTATTCTTGCACTTGATTGGCAAACGTTCTAAGTAAAAGAAAACGCAAAAACGACTGATGTCTTATTACCAAGAACTACATTACCTAATAAGATTATTGCCGGAATGGCCTATTGACTAATTTTCATGCTTTGGATATAAAGTCATGAGTTCGATTCTCAGTAAAAGTTTTCTTTTTCGTTTTTACCCTTCATCCACAGTGCTTAATTTGGTTTTTCATATCTTCTTGACTGGAACAGCAGAACAAACATTATGTTTCGAATTTCTTGTCGTCTTATCCTGTACTTCATTTTATCCTTTAAGAGTATCCATGTGACTTGTCGGATTTAAAGGTTACAAGCGTTACGGAGCATTTAAGTCAGCGCACTAGTCTATTTTACGCTGATGCTGTTAGGTAATAGAGATTAAAAGTTGAACGACTTAAGTATATATTAAACAATAATTGAGGCTTTTTCAACCTAACAATCTATTCCAGCGTAACTACTGTTGAAAGGGAACTTAAGAAAAACAATAAAACTAATGAAAATCGTTATGTTAACGTAACTCATTGTAACATACAATTAATCAATAGACAACAAAATGTGTTGACGCAACAGCTGCGAGTAATTTTTAACAAATTAATCGTCAGAGCTTTTCACACGGGAATTATTATCATCATTAATTTAACTTACATTATTTTTATTATTTTGCCAAGAATTAAAAAATTTTACCTAGACAGTGGTATAAAAAATCTAAGATAATTTTTCATTGAGTTTTTAAGTATATAAATATAATGTTTCTTTTGACCCTATCCTTTCAAGATTGATGTTAATAAAGATCAAAAGAAATAACTCATTTGATAGCAAGTTAAAAGTTGTTAATTATAATGATGTATTTTCTATAAGCTAAAAGGGTTAATAAGAAAAATGTTTGTTTTTTTATCATACATAACCATTACTTTATTAGTAATAGAAAATTCCTTATAATGCTGGTATATATTCCAGGCGTTGGTGCATGTATCAACTGCGTACTGCAACTGCGAGCGTGAGCAAGTTGAAGAGACCGTGTATGCACCCCCGGCGCATCCCGAGCATGTTGTCACCCTGGTCCAAACACTACCTGACGATCTGGTGGACAGAATCACACCGGACTTAGTCGGTCAGTTGATATTAATAATTATTGAAATATTTCAATTACATATCACGAAGCGACAGAGGCGAGCAAGTACTCTTAAAAGTGATATTCGATAGTAATTTCGCGCTAGTTAAGATGATATAAACTAGACTACATAGTGTAAGTAATTTCACTATGTACAAAGTTTATAATGGATTCCAGTAATGTTTACAAGATAATGTTCATTAAAAATTAATTAAACATTCCAATGTACTTAAATTACAGGAGACAGGCCTAATACTTACACGTTCACAAAGGCCTTAGCAGAGGATATGCTTATAAAGGAATGCGGCAATCTACCAGTTGCAATAGTGAGACCATCTATAGGTTAGTACAATATTTTCACCAATAAAATTTATCACAACAAATAAAGTTGAAAAATTATGAAATGTGCCATTCTTTTTTATATTATTATATTGCATGATATTCATCATGCAATATTCTTCTTAATACTGATATTCTTAGAAACTAGAAATCAATCAAATTATTAGAAAAGTAAGAGAAAATTTACTTTACGTACACAGTACTTTCATCACTCCGGGAGCCGGTAAAGGGATGGGTTGACAATTGGAACGGGCCGAACGGAATCATCGCTGCTGTAGGAAAGGGTATCTTCCGTACCATGTTGGGCACAGGCACACGCGTGGCGGACCTCGTGCCCGTTGACACTGTTATCAACCTGATGATCGTATGTGCGTGGAGGACGCATTTAAAAAGGTAAATTGAGTTCAATACAAATGTATAAAGATTGGCGATATATTTGTGGTGAACCGTGGATGCATTACCGCACGCCGCATGCGCACTTTGAGTGAAACAAATTATCGTCTGTTTTTCATACCGCATAGGAAACATTAAAAATGAAATATTAAATATAATATAAATTATTATTAAATATAATAAAGCAAAATGCAATTTTTGCGGCCAAAGCTATTCTTACAAAAAAATATTAAACGGATTATATCTGGAACAACTGTAAAACAGCAATTTGTTATTTTATAGGCGTTCCAGACATAATAAAAAACACATGTAGAAATATGTATAAACAACGTTAAAGAGTAAAATAATGTATTCATTTACCTTACTAATAGTTAGCTAGGAGTTTAATTTTAACATATAACTTATAATTGCAAGAATTTTTGTAAAATCTATTGTTTTTGCAGCATAGGAATTTATTGAAATGACTATGCTGCATAAACAATAGATTTTACAAAAATTCTTGCAAAAGCATAGGAATTTTTTGAAATGACTATGCTTGATGAAAAAGAAACAAAACTGGTGGCGTCTAGAAAAAAAAATATTAATAAATCTTTAAAAAAAATATGCAATAATTAATGACTAAGCTTTTTTATCAATGTCCACAGAGGTGAAGGCGTGGTGGTATATAATTGCTGTACCGGACAACAGAACCCAATTACATGGCAACGTTTCGTCAAGACCAGTTTCAAATACATGAGAAAACATCCGTTTAGTGAGTTAATTATATTTTTAGTGACAAAATAGTTTTATTTCGCCTAACGATATAAATAAAAACTATAAGTATGATTAATAACATAATTTCTTGAAATAGGTGAAGTAGTTTGGTACCCGGGCGGTGACATCACCGGCAATCGGTTGAAGCATGGAGTGCTGACTTTCTTGCAACACCGCTTACCTGCCAACTTGATGGACTTTTTTTCAAGAATCACTGGTAGCAAACCCATGTAAGCCTTTGCCGATTTCTTATAATCAACACTATATCCTCGGATTATAAGATTTCAACACGACTCTCATTGGCATTCCGGTGGTCAAAATAGCCGGTCATCATAGCCTCCTTATTCCTCGATAACAGACACTTAGACGAGACTTAACATCTTGTGCCTCAAAGTGATGAACCAGTGGAGGCGCAGAGGTTATCGTCGCAATTAGCGAACGTATGAACGAAAAAAACCTATGAAGTGTTTTCATAGAATTTCTAGTGAAGCTTGTCTCTTTTTCAACGTAGGATGGTCCGAGTACAGAATAAACTTGAGAGCGCGTCCGCCTGCCTGGAGTACTTCACGACCCGTCAGTGGGCGTTCACGGACGATAACGTGCAAGCGCTGTGCGGGTTCCTCTCCACCGACGACCGTGCGACTTTCGACTTCGACGTTACCAACATCAACTGGGACGCGTACATCGAGTCCTACG
The DNA here is from genome assembly GCA_018246255.1 of Pachliopta kotzebuea. Taxonomy (NCBI): domain Eukaryota; kingdom Metazoa; phylum Arthropoda; class Insecta; order Lepidoptera; family Papilionidae; genus Pachliopta; species Pachliopta kotzebuea. The sequence goes on along the minus strand of DWLS01001310.1, from coordinate 17,516 downwards.
TCCTCGGTATTAGAAGGTTCCTCTTCAAGGAGAGCCCCGACACGCTGCCCAAGTCACGAGCGGTGCTCCGGAGGTGATTGTTTAAAATAATTATCGATGTATAGAAATAAATTCTAAAATGTTAATTTAAAAAAATTGTTTATGACTGATGAATTATTCCTATTTGTACATTTGAATTGACAAAAAAGATTAATGTATTTTAAATAGATAAAAGTATTTGTACGTGAAAGAATTTTGTCAAATTTGAAACAGTTGTTATGAATGTACTATATCAAATTGACATTTTGAATACCTTAGAAAGGAAATACAAAAGTATTTGTACTCTTGGAAATAGCTTAACTGATATTTTTTTATATGACCACATGGACAGTTATTTTTGAAACAATAATAATAATACATTTGTTTTGTAATTATCCGAAAAGTATATTTCGGTACAACCTTGAATTTGTAAAGTATTTACTTAGGACAGAAGTAAACATTCACTGATTTTAATAGGAGTAAGTCTCTTTTGCCGGAAACCGTCTAGGTAGGTAACACAGCAGCTCCCGTTTCTACCGCCGAATAATAATGTGAATACATTTCTATGTTCCGGTTTGAAGGGTGCTGTATGCTAGTGAAATTACTGGCGTACCGAGACTTAACGCCTTACATCTCAACGCGACGAGCACGATGTGATGCTATGTATACCATCTTAACCAGGGCCACGTTGTCAAATGACATCACTGTACATAAAAAAATAACATTTTTACCGCCATATTGCGTCAACTTAAACTCCTATGTATAAAATAAGTCGAGTACGGTGTGATGTAGTGTAACTAGAACATTCATCCAATGAACATGAATTGTAATCAATTTGAAGTAAAAAGTTAATAGTTTAATTTTGTTATTCTCAGGTTACACATAGTGCATATTGTGACTCAAGTGGCGACGGTGTTCTTCCTCTGGAGATTCCTGTTCAGCCGCTCCAACGCGCTGCGGAACCTATGGCGCCACATTGTGCAGTATTTAACGCGAGCTGCACGCCTCCTGGCCATCGCCTGATACTGCGCGCTTTTTTCAACTAAAAGCACGTATCGTTGACAGCGCCCCATTAAAAGTTAGGAGTTTGCTTCCGTATTCGCTGCGATAAAGTACCTTATTTTTCACGCTGACCTTTGTAACGAAATGGCGGCCAAACAAAGATCCGCGAAAGTTGACACCAATAGGAGCTAATAAGATGGTAATGTCAAATTAATCGGTTTAGGGACATTTTCTCTTCTTATAAGCTTAATAAAAGCTGTTGTATTTTGCTTCTACATAATTTCGACAAGATTTGTGACCTTAAAAATTGTTCTCACTATGACATTGCAAAAGGTTTTTTCGGGTAGCGACATTTTCCCCTTTCAGGCGTTAGATAATAGTTTTGTTATGATGTTAACTATATTTAATGTTAATTCCAAATAATTTTATACCTGTATTTCAGCTCAATAAGTATTTTCGACTATAATCTTCAGACCCTGTTATCGCATAGAACTAATAATTATACAATAACATAATGCTACTAATGTAAAAAATAAACAATTGTTATTATTATCATAATACAATCTAAATCGATAGATAGGTACATGGAAATGTTGCTTACAGTGTGTCTAGGCTTTTTTTTTATAGAGGCATTTGTAAGCACACATTACGAATTTTTCGTAAGTTTTTCTCAATATTTATGTAATTGTTACAGTAGTTTTACTGCTTCTGAAGCGCAATGACCATGCGCTTTCCTTGTAACATTGGGGCACCTCCTTCGGTATGGATTTTTAGGAGTCATATGTACGTACTTACCACCCGTAAAAAGAGCAATCGTATTCATGGCTTTACTATCCCCGGCTGCATTTTCACTTAACATTACGTGAAATTGAGAACAAATGTTAGCCAATTCTAGTTCAACGAGCTTAGCATAATTTCCGTGTATCTACCTCTGTTGACTAAAATTGTTTAGAACACTAATTCATTAATTTCGACGTAAATAGTAATATTTCAACGAAAATATTTATTTTCCCTCTATTTTAATGGACTTTGTTCTAATTAAGCGCTTCATTTCATTAATATTTACTTTGAGAAGTAACCATTCCCTGTTGTTATATTTAAAAATAAGTATAAAAGCTCAAAATTATTAAAAAAAATAGCCGTTAATGATTTAGTCACAGTTATGTAATTTTGAAAAGATTACAATCAATCGTTAAATGGATTACTAGACAATGGTTAAAATATATTGATGAAAATTTTAAGGAACATTTGAAATTTCGCAAGATGATTTGAAGCAGTTGACAAACTTACGGTTTATGAAGTAGAGTTTGTAACATGGACGGAAATTGTCGAAAGAAACAATAATTAGGATCTTAGATTTTTTTATTTTATTCCAAAATTTATCTAAATTCGTAGAAATGCTTGTTGCTAGATAATAAACAGACATGGACGGAAATACTAATCTATTTCTAGCGCTTGCTCTCTGTAGAGCATCTGTTAAGTTTATACACTATTGATAAACAAAAAAATACTTTATAGATACATTTGTTCAGACTTCTTTAGTATTAAAACAACTGGTTAGCCTTTTTTTTAAATTGAAGACCAATCTTTTGAGTCTTCGTGTGGGACGTTCCTCGAATCAGAACATTTAGATTGCTTTTAGTGGTTCTCTTCTAGTAAACAATCATGGTAGTAAAAACTTTCCCTTTATTATTGATCTGTTAAAATAAAATATTGTTTAACTGTGTAGTTGAAACAACCGAACTTTTTTTTTTAAATTTTGTATTATAGTTTTTAAAATGTAATCTTTAAAACATGGACAACTAGAAAGAGACGTCCGTCATAAAATGAAATTAAGGTACTAGCACCGTTTAACTTGTTTAACAAAATTTATAAGCAAACGTTTCCTATAATTTTTTTTGACTTGTTAATTCATTAAAGAGTACAATTTTTTTTTTGAACACACTCATGAGATGCCTTCTTCTGTCGCTAGTTTGATCGTATGATTGAGAAAACTTTTCAAGTTTTCAGCCAACACGCAAAAACTGTTATAACTTCTTTGTAACGATTACTGCAGAATTTTTAAACATAACTCACCGAATCATAATGATGATATCGACAATGTTTTTAAAATGAAATGCGCTACAATTTTGATCATCCGCTTCCAATAACGAACGTATGATATTTTCGCATAGACGGGTATTATAGGACCACGTTGCATTTCATAATGCTTCCTTAGTGTTAATGGATACTTAAAAACATTTATTTAATATGCTTCATTTTACCTTTCGTTAATTTAATGCTAGATGTAATTATTAATGGAACGGCGGTCGTGTGGCGTAACATCCGTGGTCTAACGATATTGTAACATTTTTTCGCATAGAATAATGCTGATAGTCTTCCTTAGCGAAACTTTGTCTTGGTACGACAAATGTGTGCTTGTTTAATAAGCTCGCGTAATGATTGAAGTTTATTTCACGGAACATCTATCGCTTCCCTTATTATCCTTAAACTTATCTGCCATATGAAAAAAGCAATGTCTTCTAATACATGATCCAAGTTTGGTGTAAGTTGTACTTGTTAAGTATTGCCTAAGTTTATACGACACGTTGTTTAAGTGTTAGCGTTTCTCTTTAACGTTTAAGTTTTAAGCGTGACACTTTTGTCTCGTGCTCATTGGAATTGTCACAGCGTGTGCTATCAAAAATTGGAATCGATTTTTCTTAAAAACTTATGCGAATATTTACAGTATCTGTGAATATCAAATATTATTTACAACTCGCTATTAAAATCGATTCCATATTATTGTGTTAATGCTAACAACCATAAATTATTTAAGTTCCCTTAGTGTAATTTAAGAGTTGATTCCTAACGGTGGTGAGTTTGCGAATATTGAATAGACATTTGTTTTCGCTTGTAAGTATATTATATGTACATTTTGAACAAAAACCTTCTGTCTTTATCGTTTTTTTTTTTTTATTGTGGAGAGCTTGTATAGATTTTGCGTTCATGAATGCTTTTGTAATTCTAATGGAGCATTGTTTGGAAAAATAGTTTTTAAAGTACAATTTAGTACAAAACCTTATTGTGTATATAGTGTTTAATTTTCCCAGAGTTAAATCCATGTGAACTGAAATAAAATGAATTTCTTTTTACCCATTTTGTGATGTAGAAACCTACGGAAATATGTGCGTGTTTTGATTTTTGATTGGATTCTTGTTTGAACGAACGATTACATGGTCTTAACATATTTTAAAGAAAATGCGTTAACGACAATGCTTAATGTTTTGTAACAAATAAGTCAACAATATGGCGTCAATGAATCAGTTTGAAAATCAATTATAAATGCTTTAATTTTATTTGCATGGTTTATGGCTGCGGTATTTAAATCTGTAAAATCTTGGTGAAATGTTATAATATTTGTTGCGCTGTTTGACAAAATGCTCAATGATTGGTGATTCCTGGTGACGGTTTGGCTTGGTCTTTAATATGGCAACCTTACAAATATTTATCATTTCATTATTTTGAATACGATCGATAGTTGTTTGTATTATAATATAAGTACATAACTATATTTTTGTCACAAAATTTTTGAATAACATGAACCCAAGAAAAACTTAGTAAAGTCATTGCTTATTTAAATATAACGATGGAAATAATGTTTTTACTATGCGCATGTAGAAAGGGAAGCTATGTGTAAGTGACCCAGCCAAAACGGGACAAGGACAGTCCGTAGGCAGCCAACGTATCTCGGTGATAGGTCGGTGTATACACGGGGGGTTAATTTATTATTCCATATATATTAAAATAAAAACATTGTAAAGTTTTTATTGTTTCATTTCAATGTCTGTCTGATGGAATTGTTATCGGGTACATTTTTACTACAAAGTAATACAGAAATCCCAAAATTTTGGAACAACACGCGTACGCGTACACACTAATTAAAATTATGTTACATTTTCCATGTCGATTGTTTTAGCAAGAGTTTATTCTATGCATTTAATATATATGTATGAAGAATGACCAGGGCAAGGAATCGGCCAAGAATGGCAAATACACATTGGTAATATACTTTCTACAATTGGAAATTATATATATAACTATGTAAAAGTAAATGTAAAAGAATAACAGATTTGAATTTAAATCGTTTTTATTGAGTGGAATTATATTAAGTATTAGAACGTTACGTGAGAATAACTCAGTGCATTAAGAGAATAACAATACGTGATATTATGAAAAGAGAGAAAGATGTGGATAGAACAATTAAAGTTAGTCTGTAATAGCGCCGCCTGTAGGAATTTGTTCTTTCTTTAGTTGATTTTCGTCTTCGAATTCAATGCACCTGTTAAAATAATTGTTTTAAAACATAATGATACAATATAATATATATAATAACAATATGAAATAAATACTTCTCTAGAGGCGGGCACAAAAAGTGTCTTATATTACGCGGCATGAATAATTCCGCTTGTACTTTAGAAACATCTAAAGCGTAATTCACAACCTCTTTTATTAAGTTTTCATCCACTGAAGGGCCAATACCAGGTACGGCATAAACAATCACTATCTGGAAATCAAAAACGTTTTTCATATTTTATTGAAAGTTCATAAAATGATGAAACATTTATGTGTGAAGTCGATAGGAGAGATATATATAGTTCATGAAGGAATATACTTGCTGTTCAGAACGATTAATCTGCACACTATGTAATATTTACAGATAAATACATTTTCCAACCCTTATTAAGATTTTTGATTACAAGAAATTTGTTTGAATGAAGTAACATTTCAAAATTGAAATGAAATTGGAGTAACTTATAATAACAGTGAACATTAATGGTAATGATTAGAAACTGTTCTTCTAAAATATGATAACAGCGCTAATCTTCTATTGCTATATTAATAATGATATTTCGTTTTTTTTGGTTAACCTTAGGTAAGGGCTGCTCTTCCTCTTCTACTTCTTCCTCTTCCGGTATAATAACGTCCATGTTTTCCTCCAGGAAATTGTCAAGGATATCACGAATCATAGCGACCTCTTCTGGTTTAGCCTAACAATAATATAAATGATGAATTCAAACGTTTACCTCAGAGAATATGTAAATTTATATTAATACCATTGACAATTCTAGTTCCTGACCTTCTTTTTCTTTAATGATGGGTCAGGCAGTATTGCTATCTGCTCGTTCACTTGATCCATGATTTCTCGTTCTAAATATTCCACGATAAATTCACCACTCGTCGTCGACATCTGGCGCCCAGCGATCATTCCTATTACCACACAAATTTATTTTCACAAATAATATTTTTTAATTTTTATTGTATATAATATTACAATTTCACAGTAAATGACATTCGTAACAAGTTCAACTTGGTAAATAATTAAGTGTTAAAATTTTACAAAAAAATTCAACTAGTGAAATACAATCAATAATATATTACAGAACTTTTACACAAGATGAAACTAAAATGACTGTTATAATACAATTTATCGTTAATTATTGCCGTTTTTATAGTTTCTAACCTAAATCATAACTAGTAGTTTTAAATTTATCAACCAACTCGGCGATTTCGTCAAATGTTTGTTCTAGATCTGCGCGTCGCTCCTCTCGAGCGCTATAACACTATTTAATAAAAGAAAAAATAAAGAGTCAATAAAGTGAAATTATAACATAATCCTAATCTGCTACTGGACTATTTTGATGACATGTTTTATATTAAATGGTAAGAACAACGTTTAAATCAGCACGTTAAAGTTTATTAAAATTTTCAAATAACACAGTGTTTCCTTATTACCAAAATGTCCAAGTATTATTAACAGAAATAAACGTTTTCAACAACAAATCAATGGCTAAATGCTTTTTTTGTAAATAAGTCTTCATTACTTCGTTTACAAATTCTTCGATGTTTTCTCCTTCTTCTTCATTAACTTCCTCAGCTTCTTGTTCTATAACATTTTCTAAGGTACTTTTGGCTTCAGTAACTTCTTCCTCCATAATTATTTCTGTTTTAGGTTCGCCTACACAATTACAAGTCATTTATTTTATCAAGTTATTGTGTTTGAAATATTATATATATAGTTTATAACGTCTACGACTAAAGATGATAAAAATTTAATAACAGTTCATATTTTTACTTTCATCGTCATATATTTAATTCACCTTCTATAATGTTATTCTTCCGAGATAACGGTAATCTACATATAACGTATATTTATATACATAAAAGTAAATAAACAAGACAAAATAAATAAAATAGACAAATGCTCTATAACCATAAATCTCGTAAGGTGTTTCGACATCATTTTCATCATAGACGACTATAACGACGCCCTCTTTCTGCTTGGTTACTTTTTTGTCCGCAGCCTTTTGTTCCTCTGTTTTATGAAAATTTTATTACTTTTTACAAAATTGTACATTTTAGAAAATCATCAAATACTTTTAACAAGAATATTAATATTATTCCTTAATTTTTGATGATTAATATTAAGCCTTAACGGTCCAATGCCGCCATAGAAGCGGCATAGCACTTACTAGATCTAACGCCGCGTATATGGCGGCAAAAATATTTTTATTATTTTCATCACTGTTATTTATGATTAGCGCATTTCTGTATACTTCTGAACACTTCTGTGGCTAACGAATTATTGAAAATGAAATGTCACCTAACTGGTACATTATCAACAAATAGGAAAGGTGGCCTATAATAAAAAAGCCCAAAGTTTCAAAAGAAAATATAGTAGCCTTCAGAAAAAACAACCCTTTACGACTTTCATGGATGGATAAGAGAGTTGTAACACTCCTTAGCACGTGGGATGCAGTAAAAATTACGAGTATAAATAGAATATTTCGACATGGCAAAAATGTAACAATAAATCATGGGTGGTGTTGATAGGGGGGATCACTATGTTGCAAATTATTGTTTCCTAAAGAAATCCGACCGCGAAAACTCTTTTTCTGGGGACCTGAAGTATATTCTACTAATTTCTACATTTTTTATATAGAAATATAAATCAGTTCAAAAAGAAAAGAAGGAAAATTCAGTTTCACATTACGTATTTATAATGCAACTAGTTGATCAGTTAGTAGATGACTTTAGTATGTAAGAAACACCTCGAGGACGCGCTAATACTGAACAAGGTCTTCAGCGACTCGATGGAAAGCTCCACATCATTCTCAGTGGGACTAAAAAAGACTGCATTGTCTGCTCGAACCGAAAGGTAACAGGCGGAAGACGAGAAACGACTTTTTATTGTGATACTTGCACCCGTAAACCGGGAATACATATTGGAGATTGCTTCACAAAGTACCATACCCTAAAACAATATAAAATTTAAATCATTTTTGGATATGTATTAAGAAATTTTCACTGAAATATAAATATTTTCTTCTTTATAATTGTTTTAAACATGTCAAGCCCGCATTTCCTCTTGCTATAGAAAATGGCTTGGACCTGGCGGAAAGTAAACTTGAAATACCTCTGGACCGTTAAGGGTTAATTACTCATCTACGAATGTCTTATTCATGATCATTCCCTTTAACATTTCTTATAAGTTAGATATTAGTGCACTTATTTACTATTGCAGTTATAACGTAACATGTCGTGAATTATTTATAACAAAGTGTTTTTGTTATTATTTATTTGAAAAATGTAAAAAAAAAATGTATTTTATGTGATAAACATGCTACAACTGTAACGTAATAACGACTAACCTTGCTTTGCAATATCTTCAGGGCTCATTTTAGAAGCGCTCATTTCTCGAAGCTTTTGCTGCAACAAACAGAATTGACATAATATTATTATATTACAGAATTATTACATACAGACCACTGTGACAAAAGTATACAAAAAAAATGTATTATCATACCTACATGCAGAAAAAACTACGATCAATTTACCCACTACTTGATACCAAAGGAATTAATAAAAACGTAAATAAATGTTTCTGTTCTTACTTAGAAGGTAAAGTTAAGAAAAAGGTTTAAATTGACATTTGAAAACTAACGTCGACATCTTCATCAGGCGCAGGCCTTTCTGAAAATATCGAATTTATTAGTGATTAGTTAATTAACTGTACAGTAAACGGCAAAGAATAAAACCGTTAAAAAATATTATCCACTGAATTTTGCTATTATTTTTTAAATTCTAACGCAAATGTTATCCAAATCTCGGAGCTTAGCTAACCCTTTTGATGTACATCTATAAAAACTAAATTGTTACTTTCTAATACAGTAGAAGTATAAAGAGCAACCTTTTCTTTCTCTCAAATAATTTTCTCTTTCTATCTGACCCGCTCTCTCTACAGACGGAGAACGTTCTAGTTTCCCAATGACGGGCAAATTGAGCTTCATACTAATCCTTGCGGATCGAGGCACTTTGTCATCAATTATGCTAATCTTCCTCAAATCATCATCCTCCCAAAAGTCATCAGGAGATTCCTATATAATATAATTTTATTAAATTGTTTTTTTATATTTTCATTTGTGGATTCTGGCTCCACAAGCTTAGTATTCGATGAGCTGAATAAATCTATCAAATAACAAAGAGCACTTAATATCATCACGGAATAGACTCAAAATTGATAGTACAGTCATTATTGAGCATCATAGTGTTACACATGGTTGTAATAAAATACTGTTTTCATTACAGTTAATTTATAAAAAAAATTACAATAATGATATTACCTCTTCAATTGTTGTCTGCTCTGATTTATATCCGCTCTTTTCGCTTTCCTCTTCAGGTTGCGGAATGTAACCTACAAAATTAATGTTTTTGTACTTTTACATATACAAAATTCAGTGCATCGACGAAATTTATATTAAGATTAGTTCAAAGAGACGCGAGAGGGCAATGACGAGTACAATTTCGTTATTTATTTAAAAAATTTATATGAATACAAGTATGTACATGCTTCAATTTACTAATAATTAAAACATTCATGGTTGGGCTAATGGTTATATAGAACAACATAAATAATTAAAGTATACCATGTAATTTGCTTTAAATTAAAAGAATAATTGACAAGTTAGTTTAAAAAATAATTTAGAATTATAAAACACCATTTATTAAGCTAAAAAAGAATTATAATATGTAAATAGGAGAACATTCCATAAAATATTCCTTTAGTCAGTTAATGTTAAAAGCTGGCTCTTACCCTCTCTAAATCCATTAAAGTATTTAATATCCTTCGAAGCATCTGTACGGGCCAGGAATTTATACATCAAGAGAAAATCTTCTACTGGTATTGCTGCTGAACCACCATCCGGTTCTTTAGTAAGAATTTCGCAAAGCAGGATCATCGTGTGAGTTAAGGTCTGAAAACTCAATAAAATCTCAGTTGATCACCACTATTTTTGGTTAAGACTTGCTTAACTGGCTATGCTTATCTTCATCACGGCAAATCATTTCTATTTCTAACCTTTGTCAACAATCCTCCGGCCACCGCCATAAAATGTAAGAATGGTACAACATCCAGCCTCTGATACACTTCGCAGAGGCAAAGAATTCTCCTCAGCTCTTCGTAGTCAAGGCAGAAGCCCCGCCAGGCAGCTTTGAGCATCGGCAATGGTAATTCTTTCATGGACGATAGCTATCATAAAAAATATAAATCAGTTAATATTGTTTAATAACTTGAACCAACTACTAGTACTTATAGTATTTATTTATACAACAAATCAACTGGGCTTATCATATTAATGAATTGGAATCTTTACGCATTCGTGTTCTTTAGATACAAGAAGGTGCGTTTTGTTATTTCAAATAAACATTAACTACAATGCAAAATATTTTTAATTACTTAAAGATTAGTTTTATAAAGAGAAATATACCTGTTGAGCTAAAACTTTCAGACATCCTCTGGTCAATCCTCCTTCAGTACTGAACACGGGATATTCTAGACGCAATTTTACAGGAGGCGGGCGATGCTGTGCCAGTGCTTTGAAATATTCGAACGACCAGCGCAGTAAGTCATAAGGCTGGGTTTTAATAGCAGCTGTAATTATTTCATGAATATTTATTTTTTGCAGTAATCCCTGAAGTTAAAAGTAATGGTCTGTTTTGCCGCAAAATATAAGTGTGCAAACATTGACGTGGTCTAGCTTGGGGGGTGCTGTAGCTAGTAAAATTACTAGAGGTATTGAGACTTAAAACCTTGTGTGTCAAAGCGATCAGCTCATTACGGCTCTGTTACATTACCGTAATTAGTGTCACAGTATTATGAACAAGCATATAACGTCTATGATGTTAAATTCATAATAAATAAAGCGCCTGTCTGTAAAATTGAGACACTCATCGCACCGAAAATTGTTAAATCTTGTAACTCCTGTTAGTTGTGAGCTCGATTTATCTATTTAAAAGTAAGTTACATCATTTACCACAAAACACATTATGTACAACAGTAACGATTTATCATCCGCCGAAAAACGCCCGCTGATGGACATAGGCCTCCCCCAAAGATTACGGCATCCAGCGTATTTCCGCGACCTTCATCAGAACGTCGGTCAGCCTAGTTGTTTGTAGTACTTATATCCAAGAGACTATACAATGTAACTTTAGAATCAATGTTAAAATTAATTAAAAAAAAATATAGGAGTACTCGTTGTTATTTAAAGCCATGTAGCCATTGGAGGTCAAGGTTATATTGGTATGTTACAGAACATGTACAGCCAGTGCATTTAATAATGCATGCAGTGAATGCGATGGGGTCGACCTGTTTACAATCAGCGGTGCTTCAATTTGTAAAATATTAACTGAATCTTTTTCCAAAACTATCGAAGTTTAATAATTGTAATTAATCGTCATTAATCCTTCCCTATATTCTTGTATGTGAACTAATCGCGAAAACTTGTTTTGGCTTTTTTACGACTCATTTAATCTGTATATACCCTGTAAGTTTATCTGTGAGTAAATAAATAAATTAATAATAATTAGAATGACGCTGTTTTTGTTTTTATTAACATAAACTTTTATCAATACTGCTGATATATCTCAAAGAATACAAATGACACGAGACTCTCTCGCCTTTGTAACTTAAATATGCAAACATTAGAAGGTAATCTACCTTTGCAGTACCGCTTAAGAATATAAGGAAATTTCGGTGGTATGACGATTTGCTGGGAGCAGTACATTTGTTCTATCAATTCCGGCATCTTGTTGTTTCTTTTTCAACTTTCTAAAACAATTAAATCAATATTTAAATATGACTGCCATATTGTATTGAAAATTCTACATTAATATCAAACATGAGGAATTATACAAGTTTTTTTCAGCAAACACAAATTCTAAAGCATTATGTACAAAAATCTTTATCTAAAAACTGCACACTATTGAATTGCAAAATGAAATTTGTATTATCAATTATAAATGAACAACAGCACCACCCAGGTTATATGTTTCGTAATACAGTTCTTTCTTAAAATGTTACAACATCGCACAGTTTAGAATTATTTTCACAAAAACTTTGCACTGATTAAAAAAAAATCTAGTTTTTACTGACAAACTAATGAGATTATATTAAATTAGCTCTACATTACAACGCAAGAGAGGAGAACAATGAAATACTAAAAGAAATCGATTATAAAAAAGATAAATGTCAATTGTGGTAACAAGAAGTTTTTTTTAAGAAATTTTTCTTTAAGTGAATTTTTAATAAATTTATTTATAACTAGAATTATATTTTAAGCTATGAAACATGCGTATATATTAATTACTTACTGCAATAGAAGTCCTCGGCCCAAGCTGTTTGTCAATGAGTCGCTATAACAACCGAGTAACTATCGTGTTAAAAAATTACTGTCTATGGTAGTTTAGCTATTTCCCATTAATTTGTAAAATGAACGAAAGTAATATTAATAATAGAGTACCCTCTCTTACGTGTGGTAACAACATAGCTACTTTTTGATGCATTACAGAGAAATATTACAGGGAGAACGAGGCTCCACATCTTGCGTCTCAAACGAGGTACACAATGCGTTATAGTGCTCCTATCTTGCGCCATGTCGTTATGGACAGGCATATTATTTACTATCAGATGAACATTTTTTAGAGTAAAAAATGAGTATCTGTCCTCCAGAATAATATTACTTTTTGTTTAATAATTACCTATCTTCGTAACCTTTTATGAGAAACCGTTAATCAGCTCGGACATAAAAAATTATTTAAGAATACTAAATCAAATCTTTAATGCAGGTGCATCAATATCAAATATAACTTGGTTTAAATATTCGAATATATTGACCTAATACAAGTATGAGGCAAAGGTCAAGACCTTAATTAGGTGATGAATGAAAATGTGTCTGAAGAAAGTTATGACGCTTTAGCGAAAGATTTACAATTTGAGTGTGCACAAACAAACTCTATGACCTTTTGAATCGAACTAGAATCCGCGTAACTTCCGTGTTGCTGCTGCTTTAAAGAGGCCGTTAAATTTAAATATTAACACGATTTGGAAACTATAATTTTCCAACAGGCAGATAAATGTGTAGTTTTTTACGTGTAAAGTTTTTTTGCGCAAAGGACATGATTTCTTGTATGATAACATTATTATTTATCGGTAGTAGTAATTGATGCTGTTATCGAAATTTAATCAATTGTGAAAATTATAACTAATAAAGTAATAGTTACTGTTTGAAATACCGATGATATAAGTATGCATCTGTCAACATAAGGCTATCACATTTTTAATCAACATAAAAAAATATTGTATTTCAAAGGAATTTTGAAAGCTATTAAAAGTTTCATGGTTAGTTTGAAATGAAAAAATAATGCGGCTAATCTGAAATTTAATTATTATTTCTCGAAGTTTCTGTTTAGTTATACAGCCATCTAGCGGCGTAATGTTGTACTACGTTGACTTTTTAGATCACGTGGTAGAACCTGTTCGCGAGAAAAAACAAAAACCTGTTTAGTCGGGGTGACGTTTCGCCACTGTTTTTATGCCGTGGGAGTTTTAAGAATTCATACAACGCGATAGTTCAGTTATAGAAATTATTCAGATTAAATAGAACCTTCCCCGTGATTTCATTGTAGATATTGCTTTTGTGGCAATCTCAACGAGATTCAAGTACATAATTGTTTAATAGACATTCGAGTCTGCAGGATCCAACGGGTTGAATGAATCCAATGTGATAGTTCAGCGATTGTATCGCATCGTATTGAATACAAAACACGGAAAAAAAAATGTGCAAACGGTGATACCGACGTCGCTGTTTTATTGTGATTAATTATGTATCAGTGCAAAGGTGACGCGTTGCACCGGATTAGTGTCTCAAAATAGCTCAAAAGAAATGGGTGACAGGTTAAAACACCCATTTAAAGTGAAAACAAAAACTTTAGTGGTTTTATGAAAATGGATGTAATTACGGACTTGTCTGTTTTGAGTGAGTACAACTTTTAATCTTATGTTTACGCATGCGCAGATAACTAAGTACAGAAGTTATTCGGTAAACATTTGAATACGGTAAATTGTAATATATAATTGTTAGATATACTCCAATTAAATTTAACCAGAGAAGATGGAAACCAAGTTTGTTACTTGCGGAAATATCTGTGGTTTGTAAAATGTAGGTACGGCCTACTTTCTACAAAACTTGATTGATTTATGTAATTGGTCACTTAATCAATCTCATTATCCTGAAGTTAAAGCAATAGGCGAGTCTGAACTCTTTTTTATTGAAAAACCATAAGTGATGACTTAAGTAGAGACTTAAATCATCCGGTTAACTCAAGGCACCATTCTTGGGCTGCCCTGGCTTCTGCAAGGATGCTTAGTACTATTCAGCTGCCGTGTTTCAAGCAAGTATAAAAAATATATCCCTAAAATTAGTTTTAAGACCTGTAGAACGTTCTTTTCCACCTACCTTTAGTAAATATGTAATAATTTTCTTTGAATATGATTTTATCTACGGGTCAGTAAATCTGCAGTTAAGCGTGAAATATTAAACATGACTGTTAACTTAATGTACATAATATAACTTTTTTTCTGCAATTATGAATTTAAAAACAATCAACGTTTGTGCTAATTTACATAATTTTATAAACAAATTTACATATATCTCCGATTGCGACGTATTTTGTCGGCGAAACCTTTCATTCTATAAGCAAGGGCATTACTAAATTATTGTGATTGTGAATGCTTAAATATGACATTTATTTTAATGTTGTTAATAGTGATAGGTCTCTGCTGCGGGAGACTGTCTAGGTCGGTATCTCCGCAAGTCTTATTTCTACCGGCAAACACTGCTCCTGTTTGAAAAAGTTTATGGTAGTGTAATTGCTGGTGTAACGAGACTTAACATCTTGCCTTAAAACGAAAACCGAGAGCATGGCAATGGGTGTCTATCTTACTATACTTAATTTTTGACAAGCATATCACTTACTATCAGGTGATCATTCTGCTAATCTATACGCTTATTGTAATAATAAAAAGGTTGCTACAAATAAGGCTCACGTCTATTCTTAAAGGTATTGTCATTTGGTGATTTACTCTTAAACAAACAGAATACTAACGTGTTGATTAGTATCATATTAATAACAGACAAGTAAAAATCATTATTTGTACGTATTATTGAATAAAAAAATATTTTATTACTGAACTTAGTGCTTCCAGGTTTTGGAAAAAAAATTAAAATGTATAAATATTTGCAGTCGTTTTGATTTCCGCTGTTGATTTTCCTATTCGAAGCAGACAGTCAAGGTTGTTTATCTACCACTGGCTGAATGCGGGATAGCTGATGTTGCTTATATCTCGAAAGCTGTTCTTGGAACTTGACGGTTCCCTCTCGATTTTGCCTTAACCGGAACCTTAAGCTTAGTAAAGATCTAACCGACCTCTTTTCCAATCCTATAGGAAACAAAAATCTTCAAGAAGCAAATCTCGGATAGAGTCAATGAGCATCGATCGAATGAATATTTTTCTTCTTGTAATAATTTAGAATGTTAATATAATTTTTTCTCTTCACGACCATGAAATAGAATACATTATGTACATTTTTTAATTACGACTTACAACATTATTTACTGTTTATTCACTTTACAAAAAAATGTTAATTTGGTATATTTGATGGATCGAAACACATTTAATAGAAAAAAGAAGATAAACAATTTTCAGAAGAAACAAAGCATTGTGTTTTAATTCGTCGAAGCGATGAAATGTTCACCTGACGGTGATAAGTTGTGCTTATTACCTTGAAACATATAATAAATATTACGTCTAAATAACGAAGTAATTTATTAGCTACAACTCCCTTCGAACTGAAACACAGTAACCTTTGAACAATATCGTTTAGCAGCAGAGATATGAGCCACGGTGGTACTTGCCAAGGCGGTTTCCAGTAAGTCCTACCGAAATAAATACCTCCTCTAATGATTTATTTTCTTTTTCTTAATTGTACAATAAAGTAACCAGCGAATGCGATGCCATTATAAACTGTACCTCATGAGAATCATGTCAAGGGAAGTATAAGGCATTAAGCCCAATTCCTTACTTCTATTCGTTGAATGGGATCACAATGGACAATACGGGCATCGCACAGTTATCCTTTGATAATACATCTATCCGGTTGTCATTATCTACTTACTGAGGCGTCCACGTACCTTCGATTCAGTATTGCTTACCGGCCATTAAAGGGACTAGGATAAGAAATGATCGTTTAATACAAACAAAATGATAAAAGAAAAAAAAACTTTCAACGTTTGCAAAATCATGCCTTTCAATTTTTCACTTTTAAGGATGTTTTTAATTTATTATTAATTACAAAGATAACTAACATGTTGAAAATACGGCAAAACAAAGAAAAATTGAACAAAGATGTTAAAATTAATAAAATTTTAGATTATTTAATGAATTTATATACATTATAAATAAATTCATTTATAAAAAATTATATTTCTAACCTGTTAAAATTTAGCAGATCACATGCATCTTTTTTCAATAGGAATAAGCGAAAAGCTAATTGTAAATTTACTCGATTATTAATGACTAATAAGGAAAGGTAGCTAAGATTTAGAATAGAAAAAGCAATTTTTTGTTGCAATATCTTGAACGTAATGTGATAATCAGATATTGATTATAAAATTCATAATGTTAGCGAGTCTGTAACTGAGAGTATCGCGTCTAAAAATGTATGTGAATAATACAACAATTTGTTACGATGTCCTTGATATTGATTTAATCTCATCATCGTACGTAAATAATTTTCAAAAGTATTTTTAGTATAGTATTTATAGTATATTTCAAGAGTTTTTGACAATTTTTTTACATAAAATAAATATTATTTTATTTGTAAAGACATTTCAGTGTTTGAATGATTTCTTTGTGCTGTAGCCATTTTTACTATCAAAAAGATTCGTGTGATGTTATAACGATTAAAACGTGAATTATCGATTTGTTTTCTGTACAAATAAAAGAAATTATTGTTATAACAGATACAAAAAATAGAAATCGCTTTGATATATTTTCTTTTAATTTGATGGTTTAAATTTACATTATAAACTACCCCGAAACTTTTTCAGTTTTAAAT
>DWLS01001309.1:0-22533 GCA_018246255.1 Pachliopta kotzebuea | reverse complement strand
GCGAGCGCAGGGTCCGATGAAGCTTTCACGGCCATAATGGTGGCCGAAAGCATCGACATCACCCGAAAAAAAAAAAACTTTATAGCTGCGTGGTATATCATAATTATTTTAAAACAGATTACATATAAAGATCTGCTTTCGAAATATCTATTGTTATACATTAAAGGGCTTTCTTTTGAAAATATTTTATACATAAGCAATCCTTGTTTAAACGACAATGTCCGTCCGTCCGCCAACAATTTTCAATCTCGAGAACTACAAGGGGTAAGGAGGCTAAAATTTGGCACACAGACAGATCTCGCTTAGATAAGATCAGAGCCGTTGGAATTTTGGTATGTGGTCGGGTTCCCGAGTTGTGGATGCTCAAAGTTTCACAATTTTATCTGGGCCACTTGTTACTATTAATGGTAATAAAATAAAGATCCTACATTGTGTACAAAAAAATATGTAAACACAAACGTATAATAGCTTAGCAGGTGATTGGATTCTTTGCTAACCGTTGTTTTTAATTAACTATTTATAAGAAATTATTGTTTAATTAAAATTAATAAACAGAATCTTAAATTACTACATGAATACAAAAAAGATAAAAGTTATCTCCGAAAGGTTCATTAGATAAAACTTTTCGATAACTAGAGTGTAGTCCCGATAGTATTATGATACTTGTGACGAGGGTCAAAATAAACAGTGATTATCTTAATGACATTTTTCGTTGTCCGATAATTAAAAATAGTAAATTATTACATAAAGATATATATAATACAATAACTAAAAAACTTATTAGTAATGACAAATACCTTATTCGTACTGCCTTACTTTCATGAAAACCTATAACTGCAAGTTTTATAATCAATCAAATTATTAGTTGATAAATGGAATTAATTTTACCTTTTTTTGGGTCCATGTTGAATTTCTTCCTGCCTATGCTCATCTGTTTGGCTTTGCTGTTCTGTTTGCACTCCTCCTGCCCATCCAGAGCTTCGAGCTCCGCCACCACTTCACCCAATTCATCTTTAAGTTGCTGTGAAAAATAAATCAAAATAAATATTTTTGAATAGCTTACACAGTAAATTAAATTTGTAGTATAAATATAAATACAGTGGAAAGTGATATAAATTGGCTATTATTTAGCTTGCGAAATTTTAAAGGTTAAAAAGTATTTTGGGCATTAGATAAAAGAACTATTCTTATTACTAAATGTACGTAAATATTATACTTAAACTATTTAAATTATTTAATATCAATGATGACAACTTAAAGGTATAATTTTATAAAAAGATTGTTCCAGTCGCTGTCTATTTTCGGATAATTATTAAATGTAAACATTTTCTAATACTAGTGTAAGGATTAATATTTCATGAGGTGTGTCTGCTCAGGTTCTTCTGGCAGGTTCAGGTAACATTCCTGCTCCGCACTATGCGACTGAACCGCAGCAAGGTAAACCGCAAAGCTTCGGCATGCTCGCGATTAGAATGTATCGGGGATTGTATTTACTTTCCCACCTACTGTGCCTTGTGTGAACTATCAAACGTAATTTTTTTTATTTGTCGTGGAAAAAATACGAACAAGGCGTTCACTTGAAAAGAAGTGATAGCCCACACTAATACTACTGGACCACATTACGATCGTCACCTTGAGAGGTGTAAGATTTTAAGACTCGTTACTCCCGCAATTTATCTAGTTTACAGCACCCTTCAAACCGGAACACACTATATTTGTCCGCTAAAGTTTGATGACATAAATAATATTTGCGGGGCAAAGTACCTAGACGATCTCCGGCAATAGACCTACCCACCAGTAGTTTTTCAAAGTACTATTTCTCCTAAAATTTAAGAGTACATATTTATTTTAATTTTGTCATTAAAATACTACAGGACAAGTATTGGTATTATAAAGTATATACGCCAAAGTTTAAGTATAAATATTGTGAAACAAGCTCCATTAGTCATGTTTAACTGCTGATTCATTTCACATTCCCCCTTATTTTAATTTAAGTTTGTACTACAATTTAGTTCATTAAACAATGGTATAAGACATGTTATGAAGACAATGGTCCCATATCCATCAATCCATGAGCACATTTTTAAAATTTAGTAGTAAAATTTCTATACTATGACTAAGAAAAGTTTCATTGGTTAGGTTATACCTAAACTAGAATTATTCTCAATTAATTATTATAAATATTTCGCCAAATCAATTAATTGTAGATTTATTATGCTTTTTATATTAATACTTATCAATTTAAATGACAAAGAAGCACTCAATAAAAAAAAAATGTTGACAATCTTTAAATATTATGAACTACAAAGCCCTGGGAGCAGGTGTATATAAATTATCAATTAATGGAATTGCTTTTAACTGGAACTACGTTAGGCTTTGAATAAAGTTATAATTAGAATGTATAATAAATATCGATAGAATATTACACCTGCATGTTACTAATTAAAACAGAAAACATCTAACAAGCCACCACTTTTAATAACGTTTTCCAAAGCATTAAAAGTTAGACATACAGCATTATACAGCACAAATATTTCTAGACTTTATTTATAATGATACTTATTTGTATGAAACGTTCATAAATCATACAATTGAGGGAGTTTATTGTTTATTAAACTAAATACAATGCGGAATACAAAGTATAATAATGACAATGTTAAACAAGCACACAATACACTTCCGATCCGTTCACACGCCGCTACGCTCTCTGGCTACGTCGCGTTAACATCGTTTGCGGCCGGCAACCCATCCCCCGAGGGACACACGCCTTCCTAGTCTAGACGACCAAATACTTAAAACCTAAAATCTACATATTAAAACAACGGACTAATCACCCTCAAATAAACAAGAATATTACAAATCATAATAATAACGCACGTTTACCATTAACGAAGTCATTGCACATATACCACCATAAGTAACTAAAAAAGTTTCTTGATATTAATTATAACAGAATGGAGTCTTTCAAAAAGGGTGTGATAAGGTTCCTCCGGGGTCGGCAACGCGCTAGTGGTGCCTCCGGTGCTGCAGGCGTCTATAGGCTACGGTAACTGCTTACCATCAGGCAGGCCGTAAGCTTGTTTGCCACCTTAGTAGTATAAAAAAAAATTATAACACTTTTGTTTAAATGCAAATGTTAATGCTTGATAAAGATTTCACCAGCTGTTAAATGGCGATGTGGTCTGTGGTCGTAAAGCGCATTAACCTAGGATGTGATTTGAAGACGCGCACGTAGTTTTGAACGGGAACATATACTCCGGCAAGTTATTCCACAGCTGTACTTATTAGAAATTAGGAGGCAAACCACATTGTCCATAAACTAGTGGTATCAATATTTTTATAAGACAAAACACCAAAAAAAAACACAAATCGAACGATTGAATAGAGTTGATGTTCTTATGCTGCTTGGTTGGTTGACAATAACTTTTACATAGCAATCTCACATCTGATGTCTACGTGCATCTATGCAGGCCTATAGATGCTGTGTTTATTACCCCTGTCTAGACAAGTTTTTGCCGGAGTAGCATCTGGTGCCTAGATGAAAAGTGGTTTAGAAACCTTTTCTTGTTACGGAAAGGGACAAGTTTAATGAAGTTTATATATCTCTTTAGAAATTCAAATGTTATGAAGCGCAAATCCTCTGTATCCTATGAAGTGCTTCATTTAGTCTAAACAAAATATAATATTTTTATATAAATGAATAAATTTATCAGTTTTTTACATCATATATAAGTTATGGAGATTAATATGATAACTATGCACAGAACAGATACATTTTTAAAATTTTGGTATGCCTGTTTAATTTTCGAGTAATCCAGAATCGACTGGACCCTATTTTAACAAGAATTCAATAATACTTTTATTATAGTAATTTATGTAAGCAAATAAGGTCTATAAAATAATTTTCTTCGTGTGAATTATATGCGTGGACTTATAATATTCCGAGGTATGTACGTGAATTTCAGCACTAGTATTTAGTTTGTGTAATCGGTTTCGAAATAAGTAAGGTTTTTTGTAATACGTAAAAATATACCAAACCACTTTCTAACATGATCGTATCCTTTTTTTAGTCAGTCTGAACAGATCAGCACATTGTATTGCAGGGTGAGTAATTTTATTGTACAGCTTACATCCTGTTGCTGGCGCGTTCCATCTGACTTTCAATTAAGAGTGAAATTACTTAGTTCGTACACGTTCAGCACTTGAATGTATTCTGTAAATGGATTGCGTTGAGAGAGTGTGGCGTCAACGAATCGGACATTAATCATAAGCATCGTTCGATCAAAGGCTTTTTCGTCTAGACGAATGGGGGGAAATCCACTCGGAACATTTTGGACGGATATCTTACAAAAAAAACTTAAAGGCTTCTCGTAACCACAATCTTTTAACTTTTTGTACTGTTGAGTACAGGCGTTATTTATTAAATCGATTCCAATAACCATCTAATAAATATAATTTTTATTTTAGCTAACTAAAAACTGACTACAGTGATGTATATTTTTGATAATATTCGTGCTTAAATCAGCATATAAGTTAAGGTAATTTTACAAATGTGGTGTCGTGCTAATAACGCTGAACACTAAACTTAAAAGTGCACGAACCTCTCATTTTAGCTCACATAATGTGAAAATAATGGCTCCGTTATAAACAATTGAATTGCAGTAAAAGTGTGACCGAAGACTTTTCGTATAGTTACATAATAATTTAGCTATACTTTCAATGAGTTTCGCAATCGAAAATATAAAACAATTTGAACACAAGATGAAAAACACAACCATTTAAACTATGTAATATTACACGCTAAATTAAAAATGAAACTTCTCACTCACATGAAAAAGTTACTTGGTTTTAATTAATTAAATCCATTACCGTTTATTTTTTATGCATCATAAAAATTACAAAGACCACAACTAAGTTATAATTTTTCAAAATCTATTTTTACAAATGAAATATGCGCCACAAACACGGCTAAACTATACATATGAATATAGTTTTGAATAATCCCAATGAAACAAAAATTCAATGTCAATTGAATCAATATTAAATAACAAATATTATTGTCATAAAGTTGATTTCTTAAGTATTTTTATAGTAATAGTTTATAAAAACACCTTTTGGTATTATTATGGGTTAGCTATTAGAAAACAGCGGTAACAGCTATTGTAAATCTGAAACGAATCGAAACACTTTGAAACAAATTGATTATGCAACGTTGGGTTGAAAAAATGCGTGGAAACCTAAAAGTAAAATATTAAAAGAAATGGCTAATCCGCCGATTGAATATTTGTTTACGACTTATCCTCGCGCAGCTCATAAAGTGTAAATTGAAGAGTAATGACAATTGTATGGGTCTATTCAGAAAAATGTCTCGTCGTCAGCAGCATGCAAGGGTGCCATCAATCTATATCAAGTGTTGTGATGCAATGACGCAAAAAGGATCGTTTGCAATATTATACGCCACTGTACGTTCATTGGTTAACAACTTTAAACTTGTTATTTAATAAAGTTACGATTTATATTCGCGGGAATGCTTCAGCTGTGCTTCCGTTGCCCTTTATTGTAGTTCTAATATTAACAAAAAATTCTCACTCAATAAATATATAAAAGAGTTTGCAGTATCATAAAAACAACAACGTTATTCAGTAGAATATTTAATAATCTTGTCTATTGCAAATAAATAATCAATACATTCGAATCCTTATACTTTCCCTTATTAATTCACTTTCCCTGTCTTTAGTGTTTCTGAAACCGGATGCGCACGAAACTTTGTTGACATTAGAACGTGTAAAATAAGACGCCGTTTGTACGTTTTTTAAATGTTTAGTAATTTCACTAGATAGATATTGTACGTCTGAGAAAGCTAGTACATAATTTTTATTGTTTCATTTTGTTAAAAAATAAAATTTATTATATTTAGACATACTAGGCATAATGTATCACTTATTTAATTAGAACTTTAGAAACAGAGAACATAAATAAGAACATTTTTTAGAAAAATTGATATTGTTAATTTTTCACGTCATAAGTTTGAACTCCAGTAAGTTGTGCATCCAATAAAGGAAAGGAAAACACCGAGACCACTATGTTCCAAGAACAAAATATCTTTCATGGATATGAGACATCCACAGACCCACACTCGACCAGCGTAGTGTCTAATGACCTTAGCTGTTTCCTTGTCAAAAAAAGTCCCCGGGTCCCACTAATGAGAACACCAAGAAAGCACTTTATATTTTTGTCATAGGTTTATATATTACTTATCAATATATTTTTTTTTTATTCAACGAGGTGAGGAGACGAACAAAGCGTTCACCCAATGGCAAGTGAGTTTGTCAATAATAACGTGGCACTGATTAAGATGGCATACAGTGAACCACATTATGTTCGTAGCCTTGAGACTTAAGGTTAAGACAAAAGGTGTTTAGTCTCATTACCCCAGTAATGTCACTAGCCTTTAGCACCATTCAAACCGGAACACAGTAATGTTTGCACACTACTGTTGAGCGGCTGCAACAAGAGCTGCGGTAGTAGCTACCTAGACGGTCTCCGGCAATAGAGCCTCTACCGCCAGTAATATACAACAATGTAGTAACGGTTTATAGCAGGTTTCAAATTAATTAAGTAATGAAACTTCAAGAATAACCAAGCTTTATGAGTTAAGTAATTAATTGTACATCGCGGCACGCGGTCACCCCTCGAGTTCAGCTAGCTACCAATAGATAACGAGGGGAAGTCTTAATGAGAGCACATTAGATTCAGTTACAAAGGTACATCGTCCACGTGAGCAAACACGGGAGTCCGTTACCAGCCATTAACGAAACTTAATGTATTCCATCCTCACCGCTGCGGTAATCACTTCAGTGTGTATGTAACGTAGAGGAAGGGAATTCTTCTTGTAATTAAAAATAATTAACCATATGTAATATTCATAATTTCAAGTGGTATTGAATAATTTTTCTATTATTTCAATAGAAGCGCTTTATTCATTTGAATATTTGTGTAAGTAAACGGTAAATTGTCTTCAAAATAACATATGGAACGAGATTTGAAAAGACATAAGTAGAAAAAGTTATGATAAAAATAAAAAAAATTATTTTGCCATATTCGATATTGATCCCTTTTTAACTTGAGAGAACTTTTTCTATGCAGCGTTCATGTAGAACATGTTACTTAGCCCAACCCACTCTTGGCTAGCTTGATGAATAAATTGGCCTTGACACTTTCCTTGTCAGAGGACCTAGAGCACATTATATGGGCTGCTTGTTCATGTTTATTCATTAAGTTACAAGATGATAAACTTAAATATCGGTTACACTCATCATTTACGTAAAATATTTGTCAATTAGCCTGATGTACATAATGATTACATCAAAGTAACTAACAATAGCACATATTTGCATTTACTAGTTATAGCTTACCGACAACACACCTTACTTATAAGCCGGTTAATGAATGTCATTCTATAAATATTGTAACCTATATCTGAAGGGGCTTTTTCCTATAATTAGTGACGTGTATTGGTGCTCGTATAATTTGAAAAAATAAATGTTTTAACATACCCTTAAACATAAAAACCATAAATTATAAATCTATAGTTAAATAAATGTATTTCTAAAAACTTATATATTTAAAAGAAAATAACAGGTCTTTTCTTAAATTTTATATGTAAGAAAGTCTAAATTTGATAATGCTACATTATTTATAGATCTTTATTTGATTTACATATTGTAGAGCTCTCTCTAAAACGATTTACGTTTAGATTACTTTATTACTGTAAACATATTTTGTTATCACAAAGTAATTAAGAAGCCGGCGTAAATAGATTGAGGAGTCTCGCAGTAGTCACGATAAAACCAATATAAATTAAAATTTAACCTTGAAACCGGTACGGGTACAAGTTTTAATTAAATGCACACCGATTTCATGCTTTCCGCGCCCAGTGACGGAAATGTGGGTACGACGACAGCTTCCGTCATGTGTACAGTACTATTAGAAATCGACAAGTACTAACGTACAAGTTTATAACAAGTAAAAATCTAATAGTAACAGACTTGGAATTTTTCTTTATTATTGCAAAAAACTTAATTCAAGTAGAGAAAAGAATTTGAATAATCCCGTAGTCTAAACTCTTACTTTAACTTCTTTAAAATGAAACATTTATAAAGGATCAATGACTAAAACGATTTAGATAGATAAATTAATAATTTCATTTGTCCACGCAGTACAATAACATTTAAGCTAATGAATATTAAGTTACAAAGTAAATATACATTTTACTTTTTGCTGATTCTGTGTACTGCAATGGTACAAAATGGACGTAGCTTAGTGTAAGTATTGCCACGCAGTGAAAACCACTCTGATTTCAGCTACCACCTAATTTGAGAACGATTTCATAAACAAGATGTTTGTGTGCTATAAATTAAAAGGTATAGAATACGAGGAAAAAGTAGATTGTATTGAAGTTTATAGAATTTGGTTTTAAGGTACTGCATTCCTACTTAAGCTCTCTGCTCAATCCTATGGTAGACTGGGAGAGAATGCCTTCTGTTATTAAGTTTTTGTACCTGTATGTGAGCAAATAAAGTTTTAAATAAATAAAACCTTAATAATCTGATTGTTGCAATAAGATCAATTAAATAATGAATAATTTTATTTACTATGCTATTGGTAATGTTTTGATGAATCGTGTAGTGTGTAACTTTTATGACCTAGAATACATGTTCGATTACCATCCGGTTCGATAATCAAGCACCGGTATATATTACTTAAAAGAACCTTTCGAAAACAAAGGTTCCTTTTAAGTTCAAAGTTTTAATTAAAAGTAATTTTTCTTGTTTTTATACATAGATTACAAAACAAGCTTTTATCTGCCAAGGTCCGCGCGTCGCATTATTTCGGTAGGCACTTTCTATTGGCCCACTGATATTTCGAGTGCACTGCGGTATTTGTGCCTAACTGCCAAGTCTAATATTATTCCATCCACCATTTTAGGCTGAACTGTGATATTTAGTGGAAAAGTTATTATATATAACACATACAATACTTTCTATAATTAAATATTTTAATTATTATATCTATATTTTGTTGCTAAAACGTTATTAACGAGCCAGGTGCGATTTAGTTTCCTTAGGCCTTTTTTGTTTAGGAGTGTTAAGTTATAGTAAATACAATTATTTGTTGGAACATAATTTGCACAGCAAAAATTTACAATCATGTATTAGTTTGAAAAGGAGGCCATGACCAAATGATATTTGTTATTATGCAAGTCGCGTAGTGAAAGGATGAACGTGAAAACCATACGTACTCCAGTTCTTTGAAAACAATCAGAATGTAACGAATGTTAGCACGACTGAAAACTATATAAACTAGTTTTTATATATTTTTTTTACTATTTTCGTCAAAATGTTTCCTTAAATACTGTTTACATGGTTAATTATTGCAACCAAAGTAAATTTTTAAAATATTGTTCCGTCTTTATCAATTTTAATTGTACGTTTTAATGCAATAATGGAAATACCAAGTAACAGAAAAACGACGATTGTGTTAAATATCTGTTTCCAATGCCTGAACAATGAAGGTCTTTTCAATAACATTTGACACTGTAGCACAGTATAAATTATCTAACTATTAACACTGATTGACCAATTATAATGCTCTTGTTCAATATCACATAGACGCGTTTAATAAACAATACTAATTAACTGCCATGGCAAAACATAAAGCATTATAATATCATTTATTACCTATTGACATATTTTCATTTTATTCAATGAAACGAGACAAACGTTCATCTTAAACAATAATTTACCTGCTTAATACAATGCTGCGTCGGTAAGGATGATATACACTGCACCATACTGTGCCTGTCGCCTTGAGTTACGGGATGTTACCTCGTTACCTTAGTAAGTTTAATAGATAATTTACCTGTCAAATCGTAGCAAAATTCACACACTAGTTTGGCGGCAGAAAGAAAGAAAGAGAGAAGAAATATGCGTTGCTTTGATAGTTAAACGGTCTACGGAAAAAATCACCTTTTACCAGTAATATGAAATAGGACAAAACAGTACAGGTGTACTCGACAATTTGTGTTAAAAGATGTTAAGTATTATTAGCCAAACCTAACTACAATGGTAGATGTAGCTATGTAAACAGTCTCTGGTAACAGACCCGTACAAGCAGTAAACTCTATTTGGTTAGTGACCGGAAAATTTTTCTCACAAACTCTCTGGGAAACCTAATCAAGGAGTTGATTCGTACTGACTGCTTCCGAGATTATGTTCCAGTAACAACTTTTGCAATATCTACAACAACTGATGGACTTTGTTTAATGGAATACTAGTCAACGTATTATTATGTTCATAGTGATGTACAATTAATAACGAATTATTATGCGAGTATTGTCTTGATAATACTTGCAAAGTAATAACAAAAAAGGTTGAATTATCCACATTCCATATATTACTGGTGGTAGGTCTCCATTGCCGGTAAAGGTCTAGGCGGGTACCTGCTCTTATTTCTACCTCTAAATAGTAATGTGTAAACATTACTATGTTCCGGATTGAAAGGTGCTGTATGCTAGTGAAATTACTGGTAACGACCAGCACAATGTGGTGCTTTGTATACCATCTCAACCGTTGCCTCGTTATTATGAGCAAACGTATCACTTACCATCAAGTGAATGCCTTATCATCCGACGAATAAATACAATTTTACTAACTACTGTTTCCTAATTTATACCAATATTAATCCTTACAACTTATTTAGAACAACAGTAGTTCTAAAGAAGTTGCTAATGTAAGAATAGACACACGTTGATAAATGGTTATTTATATTCCGTACACGATGAAGTAATCGTCCAAGAATTTTCTAAGGTAAGCATCACGAAGTGACAACAACGAGCCTGACCTTCAGGTAACATTCATGCCTAGGATGGAATTGTTAATTGATAATGGCGAACAGAGTAGGTAATTGAAAAGAGTCTGAAGTGATGTCTTATGTCTTTGTGTTCCCAAAACTACATGTCTGTTAGAACTGCATTATTACTTTAAAGGGCAACTTTTAAAGTGTACACAACGTTAGCTAAATACAAAATAAACTTTTTAACGTTTTAAAATATTTCTTATCACTGATGTTTAAAAACATGAAGTCCAAAAAAATACGTTCATGTATATAAAATTATTAATTTCTGTATTTTTAACAAAAAGGTGAACAAATTTATTTCATCATCAGCCAATAAATGCCCATTGCTGGACAAAAGCCTTCCCAAAAGATATCCATTTTAAACGGTGCTGGGTTGTTTGCATCCAGCAGATTCCCGCGACCTTCACCAGGTCGTCGGTCCACCTAGTGGGGAGCCTCCAGCACTATGTTTACAGGTACACAGCTGCCATTCCAGGAACTTATTACTCCATTGTCTAGCAATCCTTAGCGCTATGTCACAAATTTATGATCTACAAATGCTTCATTATGACTTTACAAAAACAATTTTTGTCTTTGCTAAATCCTGATTTAAAAAGAAAATGAAAATTATATAGCACGATTTTTCCCTTTTAAAAACTCTCAACGAGGAGCATAAAAAAGTAACCTAATGAACTAAGATAAACTAGATAAATGTTATTAATATTAATTGCATTTATCGGTAGCTTTAATACAAAGGAAATTTCCAATAAATTACATAAGTATGCTGCGAATAACAAACACATACAGGGGGGACAATGGACCTTTCTTTAACAATGACATTATACCTAGACGGTCACTCGACTCAAGTATTACTGCTACTCACTTTATTTAAGCGCAGAGTTTATTACAATGCCGAGAATATCAATATTGTGATATACTATTAGTAAATAAATTATTAATTTTTAGAACAAAACGAAAATATTGCATTTCTCTACCATATAAACTTTCCTTTCCTTATTACACTTGTAATAAAGAAAGTAAGCGTTTAAATTTCATTACCATTTCAAAATTTTATTAACTTGAGCAAACGTATACAAAATAACAAAGCACAGACTACCTAGACCTACACAAACCACTGAAGGTCTAGTATTTTAGTGTAAGACTTAGTTGAGATTTATAAAGTTAACACGAAAGCGGAACAAGGAAAAAAAATCGTAAAAACTGCGGACTTCCCGTTTACAAAAAGAGAAGACGGCGTACAATGGGTTCATATTTCCGGTCCGCGGTCATGGAGCTATCTCCGCAGGATCCAGATTTTTGATTCATTCAGTTTCTCACAATGCAGTTAATTTAAAACTTTATTAATCTGGCAAAATGCCCAAACGCAAACTTCATAACATTTCCAAACCTAATGGTCGAGTTCCATGAATCATTTAATTATAAGTATAATTTAATTATAAGTATTATTAAGTCGTACTCTGAAAAGGTTACATACATGCAAGACTAATAGTCGGTCCAATGTGTTTGGTCACCAGAATGGTAACAGCAGCATAAACGAAACTTTATTTACTATTTAGCAAATTCTAACTCAATGAAATCCATTTGCAGTAGTGTATACGCTTATTGTACAACGGCAAAAACGATGCAAAGCGAGCAAAAACATTTATAGGGGACTGATGAGATGGCCCG
This sequence comes from Pachliopta kotzebuea, assembly GCA_018246255.1. NCBI lineage: Eukaryota > Metazoa > Arthropoda > Insecta > Lepidoptera > Papilionidae > Pachliopta > Pachliopta kotzebuea. The sequence goes on along the minus strand of DWLS01001309.1, from coordinate 9,948 downwards.
TAAGGGATCCAGGCCAGCGCTACACATGCAAACTTGACGGCCAACGCCCCCACAAAATTTAAACTGCGCCATTAAAGCATCTCTTTAATGAAATTCGTAAAGCTAACAATATCAAACTTTCCGTTTAACAGACTCATCGGAAGCATATTAATTTTTTACGATATCGCTTCATGCCAGAAATAAAAACGAAAACCCAATATGGGAAAAAACAACACAAAGTTGAATTAAATATTTTAAGTTTTTAGTATAACAATTATTTATAATATAATAATGAAAAAAATATTGATTATAAATAAAAAACAGAGCCTCCCAAAGTTGATCCATGATGGCAAAATTTTAAAAATATTCTCACTAGTAAGAAATGGTTTCGCGACCGAGTTAAGTATCATCAGTTGACAAGAGTAACAAAGGACTGAAATTTTTGATTCAGTTTGACCGCCAAAGTTCAGTTTGAAGAACGCAACTCACGTCGATGATGAAACATATTACATTCAACTGGTTAAAGTGAAATCTTTTTAACAGCAAATAACTTGATTGTGGTGTATACAACCCGTTTGTTACACTTCTCACAGTCGGACTCCGTGAGAATTCACCAACTGCATTACGTTACAAAATATGCATATAAATGTAGCGAATTCAACATTTTTTCTTAAAATTAAATTTGCTGTTTCGACATTGCAAGACGATGTCTCGAAAAATTTTCGGTATGGTAACTTCTCTGGTATAAAAATATATATCGGAAAAGAACTAAGTCATATCAAAGAGTTGAAACCTAAATTAAAGACAAAATTTCGACGTAATAATAGATCAAAACAAAATCATTATTTTTTAATCGATGCGGCAACGAGACGAAATAGACGTTCACGTGATGATAAGTGATACGCTTGTCCATAACGAGACGCTAGTCGCCTTGAGACACGTGTTAAGTATTGTTACCCCTCTAATTTCACAAGCTCACAACGCTTTCACACAGTAATGTGTTGCACACTGCTGTTTGTCTGCTGCAAAAGGAGCTGCAGTGGTTCCTACTTAGACAGTCTCCGACAACAGAGACCTAACACCAGTAACGATTGCTGCTACTAGTGATGACTTTAATTATTGATTTTGACGTCTATTATTTAACGATGATCATATCCTAGTTCAGCTTGATTGTTTCCTAAGATTTATCAAGTAAAGATACAAATATAAAGGCTTGAAACCTTGGGTCAGTGTAGCTGTACGCATTATTGTAAAATATAGGAATTGTCCCATTAAAAAACGTTGTTTCATTATTGTAGATGAAACTGTGTATTATACCTTCTACATAGCATCTCCGAAACAACATTAGGACAAAGAAATACAACTAACTATAGTTTTATAGATTACAACTTAAAACGTTCTTCGCCGTTGTTTCAAGTAGTGTAGAAATGAAGCCACATGGCCAGGGCATATGTTGTATACCAATCTACAGCAACCGTGACCTTGAATCTTTATCTGCAATTATGGTACCAAGCAAGACCAATGAGTACCGTCTAAAATAAGACACTTTTAATAACTTGCGTGTACATTTGTTGTTAATAGAGCCACGGATTTATTTTAATATAGTAATGACTTTAAAGAAACAATTATATAGTATAAAGAACTACATTTGAATTATATTAACATTCAAATGAAAGTGTAAATTAATGTTAACTAAGCAATATCCCATAGGTCAATATTATGCACATCAATGGAAATTTTATATGTTATGTCGATTCTTATGAAGAAACTTCTACATTACTTCACCTATATTTAACAAAAATTTATATACAATTTGTTTCAAATCAAAAACATATAAACATACCTAATTATTTCTTTATATATTTAAAACCAAATAAAAAATAAGTAAATTTGTTAATATTTCTATTCATTTATCAACGGTTTTTAATTTCAATATGGTAGCTTCATGTTTAGATAGTATTTTGTACTAGTTATTAATAAATAAGCGGCTATGCGCATTTTGGACTTTTAAAAAATTGTAGATGGAAATCAATAGTTATTTAATGAATATAAATAATACTTTAAACTATATTGGTACAATGAAATTCAAGTTATTAGAACAAAATGCAGAAAAAATATGAACAAGGAATGAAAGGACTAGTATTGAATTGTCAAACAAGCATACGAATAAAATACCATGGTCATTGGTATTTTAATATCTATACTAAAAGTTCTGTAACTGAAATCCTTTAGAAATATTGTTCATTCATAAACATACAAAACGAAATGTGCAGTTTTCAAGACATATTTTAAACTTTTTTTTACAAAATTCGCACTGTTGTTTTAATTTTAGTTTGCCAACGTTGTATTCAACAAGAGGCAAAATGAGGATAGCACAAATGAGACATTGCTTGCACTTTGAATTGAGACCTAGCTTTATCACAAAATGTATTTTAGTAGGACAATGGACTATTATGTGTAACAAAGGGAGAAATAGTTTTATTTTTTATTTAACTTTTGTTCACTTGAAAATTTTATAGTTATTTATAAACTCTAGAAAAAATACATTGTCTAGTTTGAAGAGCGCTGTAGGCAGTGAATTTTCTGAAGTAATGGAAATAAACATATAACCATATGACTCACGCAATACTCGTGTGGTGTTATTAACATCCTCCTTGTCATGAGCAGATGTATCCCTTATAATCAACTGCACGCTCTATTCAGATCATCGCTTCATACTTTATAAAAGATATAGAGCTATAGTTGTTTATTATATACATCTATATCAATAACATTACAGTGAATAAAGTCTATAATTAAACAGTGTTACCACATGCAGAGCAATTAATTGAAGCCATAGGGGATGTTATTGTAATTAAATATAACTTTTGCTATATGTAATACAACAGTAAAATAGTAATATAATCCTTGTATACAATAATAAGTCGTAAAACACCAGAGATAATAAACGTTAAAAAGAACTGGGCCAACCAAATCTTTGCAGTGACAACCTATATATGTACCTGTATAAGACACAAAATTTTAAAATACAATCTAAAATAACGTATATAACACGTTAGTGATAAAAAGCTAATGTATTAAAGCTTAAATATGTACTTTACATATTTAAGTTTATTTAGATCTGTTTACATTCAACTACAGTGCGCAGAACTGGCTATAATTAAAAGTTCTTATTTTTTAGTCCAGAAAACCGACAGTGCAATTATATTTCATTACATGCCTATTGACCTATGTCCAGAAGAATACCTCCATTGGTTGAAATGATAAATGTTGATGATGATGATGACATATCTATTGTTTCTTATACCATATACCAACAAGTATGTACATTTTATGTAATATTAATTAAAAGCTAAACGTTTTCCTAGAAATGTTTTTACGCAAAAGCTTTGAATTACCGAAACAAAAAATTATAAAGGCTTACTTCGAGTTCAAGGAAAACATTCGGGGATAATAAGAGCAATTTGTTTATAATCATAATTATGATAATCAGTCGGTACCGCACAATGCCTATACATGTGACTGCAAACACGATTATCTTCCTTTACTGTACTATATATCTTTGAAAATATTTAGAGGAGGTTACTTCATAACTAAATAAGTACTTAAAACCACTTCACAAAAGAAAGGTACTACATTTACCTAAAATGACATTAAAGGCGGCCGGCCAACTAGGAGTAATTGTGTTCGCCTGCTTACAACGACTCTGTCCTTCCCTCTGCAATCGTTACTGGTAATATTAAGCATAAAAAATCGTCCAAGTATTGATACGCTTAAATGTTTAATTTTGTATACAATAAAATGAAGCGAACAAGTTTAAAATTTCATAACATAATAACAAGTTAAGTTCTTGTAGAAAGGTACTAACGATTTCAAGCGGTATTGGTATATTATACTTTTCCACTTAGGTATTTCTGCTGCCTTTTTTAAAGTTGCCACTAATATCGTAATTGACAAGTTTTTTTTATTACAATAAAAACCATTTTAAATGTTTCTCAAAAAAATAAAATGCTAATTAAAATAAATAAAACAATGTTTGAACTAAAATTATGAACAAGCATCATTTAGATTTTTTATTTACCCTCCCTCAGGAATATTTTTCTTAATATCAAGTTTGTTTTAAAGCACTTTTCGACAAATTTTCGACTAAAAATATCCCCTTTTGGAGATCGAAAATTCCTGTCACGTAATCTACGCATTGAAACCACTGGTTGAGACTATGGATCTACATACCATCACGTAACCATAGCAACGTGTTGCCGCTGATAACCAAGTCGATGAAGTTTTCAACTTCAGTGTCATATTTCTATTTCCATAAAATAGGTAGCATTCTGAAAAATCACTCAACTTCTGTTGGTGACTATGACTGGAGACAGTTTAGGATGACACTTGTCTCAATGATATTAATGATTATAACACTTTAAACATAATATTATATTATGTAAATGCAGTAACTAGTGCTTTATCGTTATAAACAGTCGCGCTGCTGCCACCAAGAGAACTTCCTGTCATTACCTCATTTGGAAACATATCATAAATGTTACGGACTTTTATCATACATTAATGTATGGGTGAAATGAACCAATAATAATAAGCTTATCAACTGCCAAATACCAGTCTTAATTTGTGAGGAGATAACGCCTAACTGCGCCCGGCATAGAATGTAACACACTGAAAACCAGTCGGACAAGTCGGCGACCGAGAGCCGTACGTACGCTCCCCGCCACCCCTGGCAAGGTCAAGGCACCTCCCCGCCAGCAGGGCTATTCCTGGCTCCCACAACAATGACGGTTACGCTTAATAAGAAAATCCGCTGAGTCCACAGTACAGGGCGATTACACATGACCGTTTCGAAATAAAACAACCGTCTCCAATTATATTTGCGAGTTCACAACTTATGATACGTGGGAGATATTTTCAAACAAAATATTTAAGTTAATAAACAAAATTAGGAATACTGTTTCAACTACATAGAAACCTCCGACCTCCTCAAGGAACTTAACAACTTTCAGACCAAGGTACTAACAGCTTACTGTTAACAACGCAGTGCTAAACTGGTGTTGAGAAATGCGACTCGTATTTAACATTACTATAAACTATACTACTACACACTACTTAACGACCTTATTTTCAGACTGAGTACTAGTAAACATTTGTTTTTAACATAGCGATAAGTCGAGCGGGACGTCACCTGTCGCTATGTACAGCTCACAAAATGTGGCGCTATTTGGGATTATAACTAATGCACCACCGTACTTGTCTCCTTCAGATATAAAACACTAAATCCTATTACTCCAGTTTTTTCTCTACTTCGTTTAAAACTAAATTTGATAATATTTGTTTACTATTATTTGACCCAGAAATGAGCGCTGCAATTCTGTCAATTTTTGATAAATGAGACCTTTTTTTTTAACGCGGGTGAAATCTTTAAAAGGTACCCTGCTTATGGAGAGAAAACAGGGTTATGTGGGATTTATACCCACTAAAACACCCTCAGTGGCCATCCTCAACGCATTGCGGAAGACCCTGGGATCTCCTACGGAACTCACCGGTGGCTCCGTGCACTGCTGCTAAGCACATCCCAGGGAGAGCTGTTACTCTCCCCAGCATAAACAGTATGCTACGACAAAATACGACACCACTTCGTACTTGTCGTCCGTCCTGGGTTCACTTAATGGGCAGTGAGGGCCCCCCTCCCTCTAAGCCCGCGAGAATCCGCAAAACCCTTTCAGTCGCCTTCTACGACAAGCAGGGCTTACCTTAGTCCTATTCCTGATAGCCCGAGACTACAGGGGTATGATAAATAAGACCTACCAACAGACATAATCTAACTTATCCAGATAAAGGTATGATTTTAGGTTTCATTTAGCGACGAGGAGATATAAATTAGAAAACAATAGTGATTAAAAAAAAATTACACGATCGATATATTTTTTTTAGCTAATGTTAGTTCCAATGTAATTTCTTCTAAATACATACTTTAGTTAATTTATTATAAACTTACACGATAGAATCTAAAAAATACTAGGAAACAAAATATTTGCCAGCGTAACATTTGTATAAGGTTATATTAAATAAATAAACGATTATAGAAATAAGAGCACGTATGAAATACAAGTTATGAAATGATTTCATGTTAAGTATATTGACTGAATACACAAGATGGCTTTCGTTTATTTAAATTGTGATACCGAGTACCCACGACACAAATCTAAATCCCTTGATAACGTTCTGGGGACTCAGATTAAAATGCTTTAGTAAAGAGTAATTGTAGGGGTATACTATATAATCAAGTACGTGAGCCGACTAATTCTGCTTGAAGCGAATTCAAAGCAAGCAAGTACACAGAGTTTTTTTTTTTTACACAGAGTATTGTGCACTGACACGTTACGTTATGCCCGGTCGGGCCCTTTTATGTAAACAGGCTTTGTGTTAGAAAAACCTCTTTCATTAGCTGATATGACAAAATCAATTTACGAACAATGTTCTTGTTCATGTTTTTCATTACCATTAAAATAATTGCAATAAAACAACAAATCACAGCATCCACTGTCGAGTTATTTTCAAATTGGTACTAATACAAATATTGTTTAAAATTTGACTTTAATGAAATAAACCCTTCAGAATTCAATTACTTTTATATACATCTCATCCTGTACAACACGTCAAGTACGTTTTGATGCACCAGATATCCGCATAAAAAAGTTACTACCTGACTCACACTTGGCGTCTTAAAGTAGTTATGAACAGCCTTCGTACAAAAGTATTCATTCAAGAAATATGTAAATTTTTACAGTATTCAAGCGTTGAAAGTAAAATGTATACCACAAATATTTTGTTTCAAAATTACAAAATTAAATTATGTTTTCAAAATGACACATACGTAATAGGAACTGAGTTTTTTTTTTTTAAATTGAACGATATTTTCACCGACGTCAATTTCTTTTGAAAGACAAAGTATATTTAAAAACGTACTACAACTTTGGAGGGTATTTGTAAATATGGCTTCACTATTTTTAATTTTTAACATATTTCGTAACTATTTTATAATTACTTAATAAAAGCTTCTTTTATCCATAATTATTTAAATATACATATATAATAAAACAATGACATAATTACTTTCGTCAAAAGTACTAGCGTAAAATAACAATGGAGCGTTTTTAATAGATAGCATCGTTATCTTATTTTTAGTTCATCCGATAAATCGAAAACATTTCAAGCTAATATTGTCTTATAAAATATAATGTTATGATAAGAGGCTTTATTTTTATTATAAATTTCTCTATAAAAATTATAAAATAATAATGAAACCAATGAACTCTCGTCCATTTAATGTATAGCTACAGCGTAACAAATACAGCAGTTAGCCGCGAGGCCAATGCCTTTTTGTTTCAGATACAATGATACACCAAAATATTTTGTTAACAAACCCTCGTTAGTCACAATTTTTAATACAAAGACTAACTTTTCATTTTAACATTTTAAGATGTAAGTAACCTCATTGATTAAACGTATTAAACTTGTATAGTCACGATTTTACATGGAGACTCAAAACGACATTGATCTTGCACATTTGGACAAATGCCAAGAATAAATCTAAAGATGAAAATTCTATAAACATTATATTCTCAGTAAAAGCAATAGCGAGTAAATACAGACCATTCTGGTGACCGTGGTAAGGTCCCAAGCTGATCTCGTCTTCCCACGGGACTGTGTGCCATCTTTCCTTCGGCCCAAAGAACCATAGCCAGTCGGAACAGTAGTATCTTCACGCCGCCTTCGTCCACCTCGTCTTAATGAGGAAAACCAATTGGATACAGAACCACGACGCTCCTCTTCGGCGGCCACCGGGCCAGCTTTGATAAACATTACTCTTATGGTTGCTAACGCACACTGCACATCACACACTCTCTAGACTCAGGCACTAAATCACGATATTAATGAAGCTCCACAACCACAAAACCTATAAGCTCACAATATAAACAAAATAATATATAATAAAGCAAATAAGTGGTGAACGCGTGGAAGCGCAGTCGCTGACGCCAGAGTCGGATATTTGCCAAGATAATAGAAGGTGAAGCTGCACGACATGAAATTTAGTTTCAATATGCGTTAAAAGCGGGTACGTGGACACACCTGGTCGTAGTCGTCGTCATAGGAGTAGGTTGCGCGAGCGCATCTCATCAGCACCGGCCACCAGAGCGCGCCGCACATTAGGCGGACATGCAAACACATCGCGCGCCATACACTCCCCGCTAAGGAACTCAACAGACTACAGACGTGAGACAGTCGCCAGCGACCGACGCCGCAGTTTGGCACCGTGACAACTATATCACCTATACATTGTTACATATTCCTTATCGGTACACGTTGCGCCCACTACACACACCACACATACATCTACACTAACACACTCCTTGCACCGAAGACTAACGCGCATGGCGTACTATTATTAATCATATATCTACTACTACCTACTTTTATTGTTTAACGATAAACTAAAACAATATATAAACATACACTAAAGCGATTCCTGTGGACTTTATCAAAAAATTACTCAAATTTTTATTATGAAATTAAGATAAAGTGGGGCCACTTTTTCAAATGCTAGCAAAGTTGAAACGTATTACTCAAAAACGACGAACGTGTTGCGATAAAAACTATGAATCGCGATCGATTAACCACAATAATATAAATTTAATAAAATTCTCAAAAACATGTAATAGATTACAAAGACTAAAATTTGAGCAGAATAAACAGTGAACTAATTGACTAACTTTGTAGAATAATAAACGCGGTACCATAATCTTGGTGAATTGTTAAGTACAATGTATGAATCACGGGCAGGACAAATAACCATTCAATTACCGGGTACTAATATATTTCAATCTAAATTAATAAAATAACAATTGTGTAATTAAATTCAAGCTTTTAGTTAATTTGGAATATTACAAAAATACAATAAAGACAAGTTAATGTTGTTAATGAATTCCTATAATACATTAAAAGGACGTGGAATAATCATGGCTAAATTAAGATGGCATATTTTAAAAGCACGTTTAATAATGATCTGTAGTATACTCGTAACCAAACGAAACTAAAATATAATATCGTACAACTTCACCAAATTATATCGAAAATGTCACAAATAATACTTTCAAACACCGACACCAACCGGGGACCCAAATCTCCACTCACTGATTTATCATTAGCCCGTTGATAATTTGATAGTACTTTACAGACACCTAGGTGTAATTTTTTTGTTAATTTCACATAATTTTATACAATACACAAGTAGCGCGAAACTGTATTGATAATGAAAGACCGGTTTTAACCAGCGCTAAAAACGATACAAAACGTCACACCTAGACCGTGCTCTGACAGCAACTGACATTGCTCGATGTGCTGACTGCATCCCTCTCGCTCTGTTGTAGTAAACTGAACATTGACGACACACGTCAGACTGAACCGCATGTTTGAATGAAGTAACGTATCATAGATTAAACCATAAGTACTTAACCCATAAGTGCACATTTTTTTAATATTTCATTTCATCAAAAAAGGAAACCTTTATTGCCAATATTTTAAAGATTGTATAAATACATTTAGTGAAAATCATTAGTAGTTTTAATGATAAAAAATAATAAAGTACATTATAATGTGAGGTTTCCAGTATGTTGTTTATAAACAACACTATACATTTAAAGATTAATCCTCTGTTACATGTTAAATGTATATATCTATATAAATGATTAATCCAAATAATTTCTTATAACAATCAGAGCAAATGTTTATAAAAAGTTTACATATCATATTTAAGTACATTTTAATATTTTGTAATGTAAGTCGTAGTTTATTTTAATTTATCCTCAAACAAATTTAACATATATTTATAAAAAGTTTACATATCATATTTAAGTACATTTTAATATTTTGTAATGTAAGTCGTAGTTTATTTTAATTTAT
>DWLS01001308.1:0-22536 GCA_018246255.1 Pachliopta kotzebuea | reverse complement strand
GGACTTTAACTTTTTTCACATATGCTCGTACTGTATCTATTATTTATTTTCCGTTAAAACTTGATTATAACCCCTATAAATCGAAATAAATAATTATGTAAGCTGTTGTAATTTCTTCCGTTATATGACATTACTATAAAATAATTAATTTATCATTATGAATTATTATAATTCGTTACAATTTCAATAATTCTTCACTACTTTACCTGTTCTCGGTTGATGAAGAATCTCTAGAAATCAAATTGTAAATACAAATAGTAGTAACTATATCTGTATTTACGCAATAATCGTATTATGATAACTACACATTAATTTTAATATAATATATAGTGTACAACTTAATTTAGGTCTACCTAAAAAGTTCGACAGTGCATTACGTAAGTGGGAAAAATGTTCTGCTATTTTTCTACAGATGTTACAACTAGATAACTAAAGACTTACCGCTTTGAATGGTACCAAAGAAAACTTTTTCCTTTTATCATTCATAAAAGCATACCTCAGAGTGATAATTTTTATAGCACTCATTTATGTCTCATGTCATTTTATATTTATAAATTTTTTGTACCTCTCATTTTAAAAAGCACATTACTTTAACATACTGAAATTGTTTCGATTTAAACGTATAAACCGAAATACGGGTAGCTTGCCAAATATCATGTAAAAAAATCTGTTGTGTGGACGTAAGAGTATAAATAAGGGTTCTATTTATTAATTATGTATTTTCGCTTTGCTTCTAAATGTGTGTATTAACTATCTTTTATTTTTCTTTCTTTAAAGATAAAAACAAAATAGTACCGCCTTTTTAGTTAATAGCATAAAAACCTCTTTATATAAATTACACATTTGGAAAACAAGATCCCAGTTTATCAACAATGTTGTTAAAGTATAATATAGACGAATTAAATTATAAAACTGTAAAGTTACTTATGATATAATGATAAATTTACTAATGATCTTTGTATAAAGCCTTTAAAAAATCAATGGCCTGCTCTTTATTGTACGTACTATATATATATATAATTATTACCGTTATTGGTATGGAATCCATAATTATATAATTATGTGTGTGTATCTGAATAGTAGGTTTACCAAATCGACCCCACGGTATTTGTGTACACACATTCCGATGTACATTCGGTTCGGGTGTATTCGCGTCATGCGATTATTAAACTTCTGCTGATAATTGAGGAAGAAATATCACGGTATTATAATACTACGTACTTTTAATATCTACTTTTAAGAATTTATATATTATTACAAATTACTGAGGTATATTGTTAGACATGATACCAAGGTCTTCCAGTGGCCATGGGTACTACAAAGAAATCTAGACGACGGGGTAATAAATAATGAAATAAATGCAAAAACATTCTATGAAATTTGGTCTCAAGGCCTATGTTGCTGGTGACCGTCTAGGTAGGTACCACCTCAGCTCCTATTGCAGCCAACAAACAGTAGTCTGCAAACATTTCTGTGTTCCGGTTTGAAGGGCGTATGCTTAATATGTATCGAGGCGAGGAGCGCAATGTGGTGTTGTGTATACCATCTTATCTAGTACCATCAGATGAACACCTCCTTGGTCACATAAAAAGGTCTTTTATAAGTAAGACCCAATATTGAATGATTTATTATCCTGTTACTAACTCTTTTATCTTATCAGCTTTATATAAAAGAACATATTAACTACAAGATAAATTATTTGTTAATTATTCCTTTTTATTTTTATTATTTTTAAGCGTTCCTATTCGTGTTGTGGGTAAGGGCCCTGCCCTTCTATTTATTAATTATTTTTCTTTTCATTCCCTTTTTTCCTATTTTCCCTAACTTGTCTATCCTTTCATTCTACATTGCCTTCTTTCACTCTTTCTATATATCCTTATCTTTTGTCATCTATCAAGCATGGCCTCTCAATCCAAATTTTGCCGCATTTTACATTTTAAATATTTTTACTACTTCTATCTTTTATCTTTATTTATTTACATTAACCAATATATTTTTAATACATTTCGTTCTTTTCTCTTTTACATTATTACAATCTTAACTTTAATAATCTTTTGTTTTATTTATTTTTATTATTCTCCCCACTATTTCTTTAGGAAACTTTAATAATATGCGGCGACTTTTGTCATCACTCATCAGAGAGGCGACGCTGCCAATGTTAATTTCTTGATCTAGTTCAATCTCAATATTTCTCTCCCAAATCAGGGATATACGGTGATTATATGTGTTAATTATCCTTTGCGATTTTTTAATGTAGTGGTGTGTTTAAAAAATAAAGTAATTGGTATTGTTTGTTTATGACAGCGTATAATGGACTCGGCGGAAGCTGCGGCATTGTCGCCAAGCCCCAGCGCTGCGGCAGACGGCAGCCCCGGGACGTACATAGACGCGCGCTGGCTGAACGTGCACACCGACGACGGGCTGTTGGCCGCGCGCGCGCGCCGCCTACACCTCTCGCCGAGCCGTCACTTCGACCACATCGCGGTCAACACCTCCTACAGTGCTGTCCTCGTACCGCAATCCCCCACCAGAAATGGTAAATATATATAACAATCATCATCAATAAAATATTTTTTTTTTACGTGGGTACAGGTTAATGCTTGACCACGATCTGACCTGGTGTTAAGTGAAGATATGGCTCTGATGGTAAAGCGCATTAACCAAGCAAATGCCTATTCACTCTTTTTTTGAAGACGATCAAATTAATAAATCAATAGCCATTTTGATGCTTTACAAGTACAAATACAAATATACTTTATTGTGCTTTATCATGGAGTATAAAAAAAAGAAAGTACGTCCGGATTTTCACGAAAGGCGATCTTATCGCTAAGCAGCGATCTCTACCAGACAAACTTTGGGTAGAAATTTAGCTAAGTAAACCAAATCGGCAGGGTGCACTCGAACAGTGAAGAGAAATAAAAACAACTTTAACTGTATAGAGATAAATGATCTCAACTCCTTTCTCTCACAAGGAGAGAAACAAAGCTGTTTATCTACCACTCTGAGCTTCGATAAATATTATATAGCTCCGTAATCAAAAAATAAAAATTTTCTTCGAACATAACGGTTTTCTCACAAAATTTTCAGTTATCAGAAGCTAAAGCTCAGTGAGGATAGAACTCGCGCTATTTGACGTCGTGTAGCGTTTACGAACACCTTAAGAATTAGACTACCGCGGCTGCACATTATCAATAATGAAACCTTTCATTGTATCTAGGCACATTTCAAGGACATTAAAATTTTCTTAAATTTTATCATATCCCTAAAAATATGTAAAAGATAGCTTTCAATAATTATGAGACGTGAGTTCCGATAATTGGAAGCGCTTAGCTGAACATGAGTCTAATGGCAGTCTTTATTTATATAAAACAAATTATGTAGAATTATGGAATGTAATTAACAGTTCAAAAAAAGTTTTTGGGAGAAGTCTGCCACAAAGGCAAGGATAGTTATGATAAAGTCCTTCGAGCTGTGTTGGGTTTAAAAAATCGATAATGAGATTCTAATGATCCGAAATGAATTGAAAAGTTTTATAAAACCGTATCACAGGTTTCATTATTCCCGTCGTTTTGGAATAAACGAAATTCACACAAAACACGTTTTCCGCCCGAACTCCTCCCAATTTCACAGCGAAGCGTTGGATGCTAATTATTCTGTGCATATCTACAGCTGTCCGGCGTCGGCCTGTTCGCAAATATAATGTGCATTTTCCAATACCTACGCAACGAGGTTACCAACTATTCGATATAATAAATTTTCATAGGTACTAAAACCTTCAGTAAAATAGACCAGTCACCACTAGTAGATAAAACAAAAATATCAAAATCTGTATAATTCTTGAAAGTAGGCTTCTTCAATCTACAAATGATCCCAATGATTAAGGCGTCTTTTGTTATGTTAAGAATAATTTCAATGAGACAACCCGGTCAAATTGTAAACATCTCATATTAAGATAGATTAAAAAAAAGTCCTTGGTTCACTGTAATTTCAATTGTTAACCGTCCTTCAAACCTGGTAAAAATATTTTTATGCCTTATATTGTATAATTAGTTTTTACATTTTTCACAGACAAATGTTGTCAGCAAAATATGAACAGACATGCAATATAAAACAAATAACATCAATAAAAGAAAGATTATTCATAAATCTATGAATATAATATTTATTTAAATACAAAAACCAATTAAATTCAAAACACAGTAAATAGTAGTTTCGTCTAAATACAGTTTTGCTTCAGTCCATTCCATTTGTTATTCGCTTAAATAAATATTTTATGAGATAGGTTGAAACATACCGTGTATTGGGTTCCTGAGTTTGATTCCCAAGCGAAATAACTTTTGCAATACTCGTGATTTTGACTTGGTATTTCACGTTATAATCCAGTCATTTCAATAACTACAGTCTGGTAGACAGAAGATAATATTTTAACTGTTAACTAACGTGCACATAAACTTTCTTGTTGTCAGAATCTTTAAAAATATCTGTCGTGTCCTGGATTTTGTTTCAATTACTAAGTACAAGTTTGTTTTGCATAATTTATTTGTTTATAAGTCTGTGTATAGTATGGGCATTTTTCTCTGAAAAGAATTGTAATATATTGATTGCTCTATAAAATTATGAAAATATCAGAGAATAACATTCTATGAAAATTAGAAGATAGTAATCTATAACGTCTTTATTTGAGTTGCTAAGTAATTATTAATATGTTTTAGTTTTAATCGATTGTGTTTTAAGTATGGATTCTATAACTTTGTAGGTACCGAAATCCAGTTCCATTATATCTGGGTAAAGGTACATCGCATGCTTCCCGCATGTCACCAGCCTTCAAATCAGTTTCCATTAAAAGAACAGATAGCTATATTTTAATGGACGTAGCATTAAAACGTGGGGGCAATTTACTTAATTTGTACTTACTAGTGACTCTCACATACGTAATGTTATGAAATATATAAGATACATAAAGACACAAACCAATAACTAAAAGTCAAGTGTAGTTTTCACTAATGAACTACTTTTCAGTCACTCTTAAAGGTTATAAATGGAAGAAATACGTGTTAGTTAACAGTTTGAATGTTACTCGACAGCCTTTCGAGAAACTTGACACAGAACTACAAAACTGGCGACCTTCGACGTGTCAAAATGTCTTTGCAATAAATAATGGTCTAGCTTCATTCCCACTGTTTTTATTTTAGCGGATCTTTTTACATCAATATCATCGTCATCCTGTTAAGTGTCGCAGATGTTGAATCTAAACACATCAAATGTTGTTATTGCACCAAATTTATAATGAAGGTCCTATGAGCTACATATAAAGGTTAAACGCTGCCGAAGATAGGAATTTAGAATAAACAAGTATTTTTTCGAGGCATCTGAACATAGTCTAAAAGGTGTCTTATGAAAAACACTGTACTTTGATATTTTGTATTACATTTTAACATATTTGTTTTGTGATTCGACTAAAATCTATGTCAACTATACGTTTTCAAGTACATTGAACAAACAACTTCCTAACAAGTATGCGGGTCAGATTTAATCCAATTAAATGTAAACAAGCTAGCCTTACGAGCGCAATCGTTTAAAAGGCGAGGTATTGAGAGGAAAATTTGTTAAATGATTTAATTTTCCGCCTCGGCAGTCCACGCAGGAGCCGCTTGTGCTCGTTGACAGACCAGCTTAGCCAATTAAGTCTCTTTTTAATTTCATCTGTAGTAATTGGTCTTGATCGGTCAACACTAAAGCCACATTCCACTTTTTTTATTTCAAACAGTGCCTTACTTAAAATTCAACTAAAATTTACGATTTTTTTTTGGTTAAATTTGTAAGTTTATCTTTTCGTAATCATTATTTTATTTTTATGCGATGAAATGAGCAAGGCGTTCGCCTGATGGTTAGTGATACATTCACCCGTAACAATGTAGCACTAGTTAATTGTAAAATCTACATAGCAGAGCATTGTTTACCTCACGTCTGCAATGAAGTGATACTTCATCGAATAAAGAAATCAATGATTATTTCCATTGAAATTCGATTAAGGTCGAATATTAATTGTCTTCTAATAGAAAAAAGTAAAAACAAAAGCCTCCATTCTATTACTTCGATATAAAACTGGGAGAAAACAACATTTCAAACTTTTGCTTTAACAACAAAAACAATGAAATGGTTTGTTTACGTTCACGGCATTTCGTTTCCTGTAAAATTCAAATCGAAAACTTTATACGTTTAATCTCACATAAACCAGGAATTCTGTTTGTTAACTTAACTATAATACATTCTGTACGATGTACTAAATCCAGATTACAAAAGTTATCAAAGCTTATCGAATAACTCTATCAGAATAATAAATAAATCGGGTTTGCTTTAACAAAACGTGATATAAAATTCAGATCAATATAATTTTGAACGCGTGCATGTATGGGCATATTAAATAATACTTCATTAACATACTTGTTTACAGAAAACGTAACTGAAATCATTATTTATTGCAATTTTATTCATCGTCTCTAGCTTACTCGCCTCATAATGAATTACTTCCTGTGATATTTTTCAATAATTGATTCTTAAGAATGAATAAATTAAAAGAATTATTTTTGCATTTTCTATATTTAATAAAGTTATTATAACACAAAGTAATAAAAAGATATTATACTGGCATTTGTCGTAGAAAGGATAGATCTTAACGGAAATTATTAATTTGTTTTCGGCAGCTATTAACTAAATTACCTGCTTCATAAAAATAAGCAAAGTAAGCTCTCGTTTGTATAATATTAAAATTAAATTATTCCTTGTTCCAGGTAGAGAGCTGTACGACCAAATAATGTGGTCAGAACACTTAGATCCACTGTTCGTGAACAATTATGAGATTGATCCGACGCTGTCGTGGCAGTATTACGCATCGTCCACGGGATTCATGAGGCGGTATCCAGGTATTTTCACTAAAACACATCTAGATATTCGTCGGCTATAGATATCTTTAATTATTGTTACAATTTGTATTGACAATTACCTAATTTTAAGGTATATTTTTACATTTTGGGTACATACAAATAATTTACCCAAATTTCTTTGCAAATTATCTAAATTGAAAAGTTTATTAATATTGATGGATTAATACGATTATATAATAGTTTGGCTTGAATAACTATTAGCAAATTTAGTGGTCGAAACAACATTTCTTAGCAATCTATTGAAGTCAACTGATCCAATCCTAAAGCATCACCCCCGCGGCCTCGTTTCAAAACTGGCGACGTTATGAAAGAAGTATATTTCTCGCTGAAATATCGCTGAGAATGGCCCCGCCGGTGCAAACTGCACGGAACTATGCAACCTCGCCCCGGGCACTTCCTATTCTGAAGATTTCTTCGAAAGTGTTTCTAAAATTCACTACGATTTATAGCTAAGAGTTGATACTTAAACATTGTTCAAATTCTATTAAAAAAAAAGATTCTTATATCGTCTAAATAACTAAAACTTAAACGATATAAAATAAACATCACAAACGAGTTTACGTACTACTATTATCACTAACTTTGTTATGAAAAAAAAATTAAGTTTATTAAATTCGCGAGTTCAATAAATTTTTTAAAACATGTATCATAACTAATATCTTATTAGATAACTTTTTTTTATTGATTAATTAAAAAAAGCCTTTCTGTTACTTAACCTGATATTATTTTTAACACAGCAATGTCATGGCCTCCGGAAGACGGATACTCGCACCACGCGAGGGATTTCTACGACTTCAGGTCGTCAAATTGGTACGTCGAGGCGGCTACGTCGCCTAAGGACCTGGTTATTCTCATGGACGACTCAGACGATCTTGGCTCTTCGTACCAGAGGCTAGCCAAGGGTACCGTTTCAGCTATCCTCGACACTCTCGGTCCTAACGATTTTGTCAACATTTATCGGTACAGCGACACGGTATCGGAAGTCCATCCCTGTTATACGAAGATATTAGCTCAAGTAAGTAATCGGATTTTTTAAATAAAATTATTGTATTAAAATATACGTCGAAAGCTCAGGAAAACTACGCTTTCTCAGGTTGTCTATTAGTTTTTTCTATTCAAGAAGGCGACGATACGAACAAGACCTTTCCTGATGGTAAGTGATACGTTCGCCAATGCGACGGTGGTGTTGATGGTATTCATTGCACATTATTGCGCTTGTCTTTCTATTTAACTGCAAACATATTAGCTACGGTGGTACCTAAATGGTCACCGGCAACAGAGATCTACTACTAGTAATTTTGACTTAACGATGCGACAAGCACATCGTGATATATCATCCTACCTAACGCCTAATTGATATGGGCAGATGTGTCATTTCATCAGGTTTACATCAGTGTGTGGGTGCTTCACCGAGTAAAAAGGAAAAAAGAAAACTCGTACGAAAGCGTTTGACTTGTGATAGTTTGTACCTGTTTTTTTTTTTAGTTCTGTCCTTTCCTGCTGTACCATAGACTAGGGCCGTGATTTTAAATGGTTCTCAGAACCATTGGGCAAATGCATGTATTGCGTGCGGCGGTACGCATTATGCGATACCCATCTGTCCTCGGTGTAACGCGGCACTAATGGAATCAATCAAAATGCTTTAATTCAGGGCTCCATTAGATTGTAACAAACAAATATCCCACGAGATATCAATCTTTTCGTTACAAATAATCATACATGATTTTATTTTAACGTGGCTGTTAATCAATAATTACTAAAACACGAAATCATCAACAGTTCACCATAAATATTAATACAAAAATGATTTTATTTCATGTAATAATGAAAAATGTATTTGTTAAATTATAGAAGTAATTAGTAAGATGAGAAATTTAAATACTTAGTAACAATCACTTTGAAATGTAATCTTTTTTTCAACGCTCGATCAAATCCAATATTTTTGTGAGTAATAATTACTTAATGCTTTTACCGAACCCTGTCTAATTACATTTTAAAATATTTTTTTCCTTTTGTACTTAAATGAAACTAATTTAAAGTCTGTTCTTTTCCTTCCACATCTGTCGATTTTCCATTCAAATTAAACAACATTTTTATATAACACACAACGAAAACTCTATTCTCACTGCTCACTGCTAACTATAACATTTTTAAAGAATAAATTTTAAATTTAACTTTCCGACCGTGTGACCTCACAAAAGTTTCCACAACGAGGTTAAACATCAAATAATAAAGAACGTAACACAAAAGAATTGTTAACTAGCTTAGTTCCATTTGAAAGACCTTTTAAAACATTGTTTTACTTAATACTCTAGTTGATATGAGAAGAAACAGTATATTTCCTTTAAATTTTATATTACCCAAAATAGTACTATTAATAATCATTAATGCACAAAAAGTAGTATTCATTATCAACAATCATCAAAAAAGAAATATTTGTTTATTAGTTTTTCTTTTATCTTTATTAAATAAAACATGCCAATTTCGCCTCAAAAACATTAACGCTCTAAAACTGTTGACTTTATGTTTTGCGTTTAAAAATATACAAATTAACTAGGAAGATACTTTAAATATTTTAAAGTGATTTAAACTTCCAAGTAATTCAAACGCAAGATAACCAAATTAGGTCTTGTATATTCGTGCGTATAAATCCTAGACATGTTTAATACCAACATGTTTTCAACCGCATGTTAGACAGTCTTAACACGTTATCTATATTTAGATATAATTATTAAGGAGATAAATAGAAATACGTTGGAAATGTAATTGCAGAAATTCTTGTTGTCCATATAATTTAATGTATTATATTCAAAGATTTCGGAGATATATTCATATATTTCTTTAACGGTATTTAGAAATGTTAAAGATTCAGTTAGACTACTTGTTCTTACAATGTCGTGTTAAAAGAGTCTACTTTACTAAATACATATATATAAAATTTGAAGCACATGTGTATCCATTTATATGTTCAAAATCTTCTGTATGTTCTCATATATATACATGTATATATATTAATTTATGTATATTTATTATAAATCTGAAAGAGTCTACATCTAACAAGACTGATGAATTAATCTGTAAAACACATATTTAAATATAAAAAATTTGTTTGCAAATATGAATAGCTATATTTAGTGTTTTAGATGTATTTATTATGTACGTGTAAAACTATATATACTTATACATGTACGTGTACAATTTTTGTGTGTATATGTACACATTTCAGTGATATTATTTATTTGTTTATATATATATCATTATTTATAAAATTTATTTATGCTATAGTACTCACAAAAACCTCTGCAAAGGTTGGCTGGTAAAGAATGCCTGCTGGCATTAAGCTCGCTATTTGTTTACCTAACTTTGTTAAAGATCTCACAATAAAATATTTAAAAAAGCAAAAATAAATAGATTATTGTTGAGAAAATGCATTTGCTTATTTTCTTATGCACTATCTATTACAATTATTAATAGAGTAAGATGAACATTATTTCTGTACAGAAATGTATACAATAATAAGTATTTAGTTTTATCTACTTTAAATATCTCCTCATATGTTGGACTATATATCAAGAACATGCTTGTGTATTCACTTATTCAGTTCATGGTTCGAGAGAAACACAGCTGATAATATCTTCGTTACAAAGAAGTAAGTAGCTCGTGACAGGTCGGGGAGAGAGCGGTGTTTATCGCTTAAGTTGGCGACTTATGACGCTAAGTTGTACGAGCGGGATAAGTTTCAGACTTTCAAGTCTAGTGACACCTTCGATATTTTATAATAGTGCATTTGCATTCATTGTTATATGACATACCTAACTTTTATGCAATATGATATCATCTATTGTTAAGTATGTAGTTAAGTATAAGAAGATAGTGATTCTTGCTTCATAGACCTAGTGAATATATATAGGACATATTCAAACTTGTGTGTTAGCAAAAAATTGTTTAATCGACAGTTTTTAATCCTAATGTATTATGTTTTTGTGTATATCTCCAAATGTATTATTAACAGCATAGATTTTTTAGTTTACTATTAAATTCATAGATATTAGTACATTAAAGGATGATATACTTGTTAGTTTCAACAAAAACTCTATAATAAAACACCTTCTCCATGAGACTATACTTATACTAACGTCTGTAATCAGTGTAAGTTTAAATTACATGTTTTTTATGCACCGATATCACTGTAACTAAATTCACCAATACGAGAATAATGAACTTCTCTATAATATATATGAAGTATATAACTAAAAGGTCTCAGAGACAAACTGCTATAGGTGTCACTAGACTAGCTAATTACTTTACTTAAGTGATATTACTGGTGGGAATGTTCCGAGATGGGCAGTATACGTTGCGGGCCACTACGCACTCAGGCTAATATACGGCACGGAGATTACCCCTCGACAAACATTCGTCGTGTTT
This sequence comes from Pachliopta kotzebuea, assembly GCA_018246255.1. Lineage (NCBI taxonomy): Eukaryota > Metazoa > Arthropoda > Insecta > Lepidoptera > Papilionidae > Pachliopta > Pachliopta kotzebuea. The sequence continues at coordinate 11,167 of DWLS01001308.1, read as the reverse complement.
TATACCCGCTCTTAATGAAACCTTAGACTTATATCTAAGATTTGTTATACTATAAAATTGTCTTTTTTATCACAACAATATGTGAAGTTCGTCTTAAACCAATTTAGAACTAACTGTCTTTGTATCGAGATAAATTCGCGAATCTGTCCTGCCTCCTTGAAGTAAATCATGTTATGTGCGATTTTATCTATCCAAACCGCCACAATAGCCGTTCTCGGTGTTAATAAAGGGCAAGGAGTTACCGTCCGGAATATAACTACAGCCCTTATGATACTACGGTCTTGTACCCAGATCCTACATAAAGTAGTCCCTCGTGCCCCATGGGAGTCCTGCACCACAATGCTTCTTTACTATAAAGATCTTATTACGCCTAGTTCATATTTTATTAGTTATAAAAATAATTCATGAAATACAAAATCAATATTTATGATCATTATTGTATAAAATTATTGTATATCATTTGATATCACAATTTTTCGTCAAAATTAAAGTCGATAAAGGAATAACATGTACTTTGCACAGAAATTATTAATTGTAATTACAAAATTAAGCCTCCGCTGTTACTTATCTACAGGGTAAATTTTTTTAACCATTTGTGGTCCAAACAAATCAAAAATTGTGAAAACGAGCGCTCTTAAAATTTAAGCATAACCATATTTGAAAAAAGATGAAAAGTATTGGTGTCGAGAACCTGCTGTTAATAATCTGTTAAAAATTTGCATAATTGTTTCTAATGATTTCATAACATAACGTCTCATGTAAGTAAATTCAGATCATAATCAAACACCTAGACTCAAATTTATAACCCATGCTGCTCTAACCTTTCGTGCGGTTTTGACTGTTATATTGCGGTAATAAATAAACCGGTGTTAGTATAGTTTATTTATAAAACGTCAGAGGTTTGAGAAAGTTTCTATTTTAATCTAACTTTCACGGCTTTTAAATGTGGCTTCACAAAACGTCTAGATTGTAGGTGAGCGGTGGCAGGAGTCCTTGACCCTGCTAAGTTTCAAAGGTCAGGTGTGAAGTGGCCTGTAGTCATGTTCTGTCGCTCTCACGAAACCACACTCGAAAGCCACTCTTCACTATGAAATACCTACATCGCTAAATAAAATATTTACTTTCAGAAAAAAGTTACAGTTACAGCATCCAATTACGTATAACATTTTAATTGCAAGATTTAAATTAATTAGCTTTAAAAACTTTTAATTTTATTAATAGTTCTATCATGATCTCATATTAAAATAAAATTTAATTAAACAACTAAAAAGTATAGATCAAATTACTGTAAAAATAATCTAATGGATAAATAATTCTGCATTTATATCAGAGTATTTAAACAAGGATAACGTTTCCCGATTTTTTTTGTATATATCCACGCGATTTGATACATGGCCTAAAATACAGTGGTATTAGTTGTTATACTAACTGCACATTAACTGAAAAATTCATTGGTGCAGGCCGAATTCGAACCCTGTACCCCCGGCTTGGAGAGCAGGCGTTCAAACCACTAGGCAATCGTTACACGATTTAGAGCAGATATTGAATCCGCTAAACTTTAACAAAAGAAATTAAATTCAATATATGTCTTTTTTCATTCGAAGAAGCTATGGGATGAGCTCATAACAGTAAATCATACTACCGCTCATAAAAATGTGGCACTGGTGAGGATGATATACACTGCACGGTGCTACAGGCGTCTATTGGCTACGGTAACTGCCTATCATTACGCAGGCCATACGTGTGTTTGCAACCGTAGTGGTATAAAAGCAACTCCGTTGTCTTAATTTCCTTGTGTGAATAAGGAAGTCTCTTTACTTTCACAATGTAATTTCACAAGCTCCTTCAAACTAGAACATTGTAATGTCTTTAATATACTGATCGACGGCAGAATTCGAAAGTTTAGTGTAGTTATTTATTCTCAGAAACAGCACGTAGTTGAGGGCAGAATATAAGGCTTAGGTGACCTGGTCATCGCTTTTGTTAAAAAATATAGAATGTACTGTAATATACAGGTAGAATATAATAGATAATAAATTTAACTTTATCCACAGGCCGTGCCCGAAACGTTGCGTGAGCTGAAAACCGCATTGTGGGCCTCGGAGCCGGCCGGCGGGGTTGCTAATTTAACTGGAGCTCTGACAACGGCCTTCGAGATACTGCATCGGGTATCTACATTACAATTACATAATATTTACAAACGTTGCTATATATACATTTATACTTCTGCCACATAATGGAATTGAATATCCGAGGCTCATACACGTATAGAGTCGATGACTGTGACATTTTTGCTAAAGATTCTTTATAAGGTTACATCTATTTTCGTGGAAAAAAATTATAAATATGTAATATGTTTTTTAGTACAACCGCACGGGTCAAGGTTGTCAGTGTAATCAAGCTATCGCTGTGATCGGCGCCGGTGGTGGCGCTGCTGGTGTTAAAGGTGTGTTCCGCATTTGGAACTGGCCACACATGCCGGTGAGGATATTCACATACCGCGTAGGAGGCGATGCTACCTCAGGACACATCATGAAGGATATGGCTTGTACAAATAAAGGTACTGTTATTACTCAAAAATTTAACTCGGTCGCCAAGAAACTCTTGCAAATATTAACTGAATATATTAGATTCGTTTACAATGGTATATTTGTATCAGGTTTTTACGTGACAATCAACGACCGCAGCGAAATAAAAGACAAAGTTCTAAACTACGTGGAGGTGTTGGCGAGACCGCTCGTCATGTACCAGACCATACACCCGGTGCATTGGAGCCCCGTTTACGTCGGTGGAAGGGTAAATAATTATAGAATTATTCTACAGTTACAGATTTGTTTTGGTTCATGTAACATAATAACAATACAGAGCTTTTCTTTGAAAGCTTCTGTGCCCAATTACTAAACTCGTGGTGTTAAAAATTTTTAATTTAAAGTCGAAAACAACTGTTCTAATTTGTGGTTAAAATTTCACAGTCATATCGCTTCTTTTTATCGCCGGCGTATATAGAAAAAAACAGCTGCTTGGTTCAAGTTTGATTTTATTTATTTTTAGAGTAGCAGCTTATCCGACGACGGCATGGGGCAACTCATGACCTCCGTTTCAGTTCCGATTTTCGACAGGAGAAACCACACTGTAAGTAAAATCGATACATACATATTTACCACAACATCACAACAGATTTATGAATACATATTTTGTTAACATATTAATGAGTCAATATTTAAATGAAAATGCTCGGCAAAATAATATAACATAGATTCCTACAAAAGTTTTAAAAATAACTTCATCGGGGGCCGTATTCCCAATCCGTTTTTAATTAAATTTAACTTTAGTTGTAAGCCTCTTTATAATCCCATCATTAATAAACAATGATTAATCTTAATTTTCCAGCAAAGAGAAGCCAATTTGCTCGGTGTAGTAGGCACTGACGTACCTGTCGATCAAATAAAGAAGCTCGTACCGCCGTATAAGGTATGTTTCAACATAAAACTAATGGGAAAATTTAATAAAAATTACACAAACATAAACATTTTTTATAAGGTTAAACAAAATTGTTCCTCTGTAAACAAAGTTTGCGATGATGCTTTTTGTCCTTCAGCTTTGCCGTCAAATATAACGTGGTAAAATTTTGTAGATTTTCTCAACATCTTTCTCTTTCCTATTTATTTATCTTTCTTTTCTGTTTCTTATTTTCACATAGATTATTATTTCTGCCGCCAAACAACAGTGAATAAATATCACAGCGTTCCTGTTTGAAGGATGTTATAGCTGACGATATTACTGGAACAACTTTATATCTTACTCGTATATCTCAAGATAACGAGTACAATGTGGTTCAGTGTATATCATCAGGTGCATGTCTTGTCGCTTAGTGGAATAAAACGTAATATATGTTCAGTATTGAATGTTCATCGTTTGAGATGATGATATATTCATAATGTTCTTGCAGTTGGGAGTGAACGGGTACTCCTTTATGGTGGATAACAACGGGCACGTTTTATATCACCCCGATTTGAGACCCTTGGTAAGAAATTGAACTTTATGTAATATTGGTTACATAAAAGTATAATGATATAATTTACCATTCTGTTTTTGTTTCAGCACACAAATGAGGAGGTAAATACAAAATAATTCTTAGTTAATAATTTTATTCTTACTTAAAATATTAAATGTATATAACTATTACATTTTCATATATAATTTACATTTTTTTTCAGTATACAGAGACTCTCCGTCCGTTGTATTCTAGCGTGGATTTGACCGATGTAGAGCTCCTCGTCGATTCTGACGAAAACTCCCGTGTAAATCTGACCTCGTTACTGCTAGATGTAAGTAAAAAAATTATAAATATTTTTGTATGCGATGCTAAAAAGTTTTTAATTGATATCAAATGGTGTACCTGTAAATTAATTAAATCTTTTTAAATGAAAATATGTTTTAGTTTAACGTGTATTTAAACTTACCAGTACAGCTTACTAGTAATCAAAGAAGAATAGTATGACTTACTGTTTAAAAACGTTATTCTCTTACATTATATACATGTTAAAAAACAATTAATTTTATAAAATATATATAATAATGTAAAAAACAGGATCCAGCAAAGGAAATTAAGAGAGGACTGTTTAATATCAAATTTTATAATAATACAAACATTACACATACGTCATTAATAGTATATATAGAGTACAGTAATAAAGAACAGTTTAAATTTTGTATTTAATTAGTTATAATCACTTTTAAGTCTATTACTTGATTGCATCATCCTATAAGAGTCTGATACGCTGACTTAAATACTCCGTAACGCTTGTAATGTTTAAACAGGAAGACCTACATACAAGGGATACTCCTTCAAAGTAAATTAAATGCAGGATAAGTTGACGCGAAATTCAAAATAAAAAGTCTATAGTTGTGTCGGTTAAGAAGATACAAAAGGTCAAATTTAGCACTGGGGAAAGTGGGTGTAACAAAAAAGAAAAATTTCACTGAGAATCGAACTCGTGACTTTTGTGTCCAAAACACAAAAATAAGTCCCTGGGCCTTTCCTTCACATTCTAATTTTACAAGGTAATAGCGACCCGGATAATAATGTGACACATGTGTCGTCTTTCCGGCTTTTTTAAGGGTATTCAGCGGACATTTATGCGTGAGAAATTGGTTTATGTCATTAAATTTATATATTACAATAATAACCATTTTTCAGTTGGAACTTTGTCAATAAGTAAAATGTTAGTAAAGATACATGAGGCCCTTAATCCTTAGCTGCGTCACGACATGATAGAGCAGCGCGAGGGCGAGACAGAAATCGGTGTGAAGGTGCAGTACGACGGCATGCGGCGCGTGGCTACCCGCCGCCAGCGGTACTTCTACGGGCCCGTGGAGGGTACCCCCTACTCCCTGGCCGCCGTGCTGCCAGATGGCTACGGCATGTACGAACTGCAGGCGGAACAGGAGATTAAGCACAGCCCCTTTAATGGTGAACAATGATTTATTTTGTCTATACAGCCATCTTTGCAGTGACTTGCTTGCGACTCTTTGCAGACACGTTAGTTAGGGAATAAACAATACACAGTGTATTGTTTATTCATGCATTAAAAATATGTTTCAATATAACCCGAACAGTTAAATGATAAGAGGTTTTAAAACACATTTTATTTTTATTAAATTAACAATATTATGCATCAACGATAAAATCGAATTAGGGACTTAAACAAATCAAAACGCGACAGTGTGTTATGTGCACCATTGTTTCCTAACAAAAACCTATTTAAAGTAATCTATTTGAAACGTGTAAAAATAGATATTCTAATGTATCAAAATTAATTTAGTCACAACTAATATATAGGTAATCTATGAATCAATAAATTACATTTTTTATTCATATTATAAATAATATCTTTCTTGATTTCAGTCACTGAATATTTTAAAGGCGACAATTGGAAGGTTCATCCTGACTGGTAAGTTTCTTCAAATTTGAAACTATCATTCACTATCCTGTATCCATTAGAAAGAGACTTGTATTAAAACAAAACTCGCTGATTTTTAATTTTGGAAGTAAGGGAACTGTTAGATTAAAAATAATTCTAAAATATTTACAACTTTTGCCAATAATTTTATTGACCAATTTATTTAGTAGTGACCAAATTTTTTCAAGAAATGTTAAGATGCTACAGAACGTTCGTCATGAAAAAATGTTATACAGGGTTTACTGTGAATATTCCTCCACGTCGGAACAAGTGTTCAACAGTCCTGAGGAACAGCTGCTACATTTCCTATCGCGTGCAGGCCGACCAGGCTGGAAATGGATGTCCGTCCGTCCACGGGCACTCACCCTCCACAACGCACACAAGAAGCAAGACAGGGATTCTTATTATTGTACGTCTCGGTCATTAAAAATCATTTATTCTTCATTGCACCTTGTAAAGCAAAATCACATTTGATGAATTTAATGCTTATATTCTTTTTGTGTACGAATTGACCCATCACTATAATAAAATAGATACGGAAAAAGCAAAAGTATTAAAAATAATTATTTCATAGTGAATAAAATAACAATCACAGAGTTTAGAGGATAATAAAGACTGTCAGGCTATCATCGAATTCCATCTAGCGAAATCTAGGAGTTTTTAAATAATGTTTCCAATACTGATCGACCTTAAACTAATATAAACTGTGAAATATGACGGGTCGTCGTTGATTTGAATTTTCGTAAATAAATCAATAATTCTGTTTGTATAAGAAACAACGTGTTAATTGATATTTTTTTCGTTGCTCTGTTAATTATAAGGTGTACAATAATCGAAGCTAATTGTTTTCAGGTGATAAGACACTGGTGCAGTCGCTAGTTCGGGATGCAATGGTAATTAAAGAATTGGACGCTCACACAGGACACGCCAATCATCACTCTCAGTAAGTAAACGATGATAACTTTGCATGCATTTATTTAACAATACAGTGAACCGCAAAAAAGGCAAAACGAAATGTACGCTGGTAGCAACCGAGCATTGAAACGAGCTGAATTAAATTTATTCAAAATATAACGACGCCAATAATAAAATTTTAAAACACTTGCATGTTAAATTAAAGCACATCTAGGTGTCCGAATCACGTTTTAAGCACATTATGTTGTTTTTATTTGTTTCACTAATTCGATGTGTTTGTCACAATAGCCCGATAGCGACTTTAATGGCTCTACTGACAAGGTAACGTAAAAATAACATATTTTTAATCTATCTAGTAGACGTGTTAGTAATTTGGCTAGACATCAGATGGAAAATCAATAATGAGTCCTTGTTCGCAGTCATTTCCAATATAAAACTCATGAGTAGTTACTACTGATCGACAAAACTTCAAAATATATCTACATACTTAAAAAGTATTAGAATTGCCGCCTACCATATAGTCATGCGCGTTGTCGACGTCATCAATGATCCGACAAATCATTTTTAATGCTAATGCATAGAGAGCCATTATGATTGATACATTAGCTGAAACCTTTTAGACATGAAAATTTACTTTAACCCTTTTTTCACTGCACTTCTCTGGTTTTCCATTGTAATAATATGGGAAAAAATTTATAGCGAATAATCATTCCGCAAGTTTTGTAAAATAGCTTTCCAGGATCAAGGTAAAATTGTGTACTAATTCATACTTCCGTTTTTATTGTTTTCTCTAGCTAACAAGGATGTACAAAAGGAATTTTTTTTTTAAGATATAAGATTTATGAATACTTAGAATAAAAAGAAGTGTTTATTTTTGTTATTTTATTAGTAAAACAAATGTAGACTAAATAGGTTAACAAATTAATTTGTGGAAAATTCACTACGCTTTATTATTCTAAGTATCAAATAAATATCTATGATACTTAAGAAAACGACGAATCCATCGAAATTTACGCTGAATCAAAAAAAAATCTTGACTTAAGTACAAATTATCAAAAATGTTATTATTTGCTTTACACAAGTATATTAAAACAGAAGACATTGTAAATTGATTATTTTGTTACAAGTTGTTACTGTATATATAAAAACATTGAATGTTATCTGATTTTAAAATTTAATATAAGAAATACTTTTAACAATGGAATTTTTAAAAGATATCATCATCACACATAAATTTACTATTAAGAAGAGCTCTTTATGGGTAACATCTTAGCCGGGATTAATATTACTTGTTTAAAACATTAAGCAATATAATAACTTACACAATATTATATTGTGTAAATATTAAGTAAATAATTTGAAAATTCTGCTAAAGTATACTTGTTTAAAATTTTATTTCGAATTGGTATTGACAAGGAATGTCATTCCAGGCAAGGCCGATTCCACAAGTTCGTGGTGACGCTGTCGTTCATCGCGACCCGCAGCGGCCTCCTCAAATGGACTGACAACACCAATACCTCCCGCACTTCCGACTCAGCTGAACCGTAAGTATTCTTATTATAATGGATCAACATTGAAAACGGAAAAATCTTAAGTCTTTGTAGTATATCGCTATAGATATTCGCAAAATATCGCTTCGTTCCACTGTATCTTAAATAAATAAGATTTTGGTTTTCTAACAGATAAAAATTACTAATTCAAATCGCAATTATTCATTCAAATAAATTCAATGAAAATAGGAGCACATTTTTTAAATATTGAATAAAAACACTTTTTTGCTATTATAGTAAAATTTCCAGTGATCCACTGTTATTGAAGTGAAAATCTATTGAATCTTGATTCTGATTCGGAAAATAAAATTTACTAAAGAAATCTAATAGAAAATAGTTCTCGGAAATATGACTTACCTTTGTCGTGCTATGAAAAATAATCGTAATTGAAAGATTAATACAGAAAAAGTAACACTTTATGTAATGACAGGCACTTTAGTGAGAAATACGGGCGAGCATTCGATTCGGAGTGGTACAGGCGGGCGGTTGAGCACCATGCGGTAGAGCCGGAGAGCTTCGTTTTCTCGGTGCCATTCCGTGATATGGAGCCTGACGAGATGGCACCACAGCCGCTGGTGATGGCTACGCACGCGGTATTCGTGGAATCCAGGGGGCACCGTGCGCCCGCTGCAGTCGTAGGCCTGCACTTCCAGTTGGACTCGCTTGTGAAACACTTTCTTAACGTCACATCAACGGTGAGTAGTTTTAAGGAATGGTCATATTTTCTCAAAAGCTACCTTTATTCTTCAATGACGAGGTTTTCAGTTCAATCTTAATTAAAAATAAGAATAAGAATATTATTAATTTATAATATGAGCCAAATTTTTGCGTTTAGTGTACAGCTGGAAGTGTTTGTAAGAAGACGTGCGCAGGCGACGAACTTGATTGCTATATCTTGGATGATAATGGCTTCATCATTCTCTCTGAAGACGCCTCACAGACGGGTCGCTTCTTCGGTCAAGTAGACGGTACTATCATGGACTCACTAGTACAGGACCGAATTTATAAGAAAGTTACCGTCCACGACCATCAGGGCAGATGTCCTGATTCGCGAAACTCATTTAGCGGCGACAGTAATAAGTTAACAGTAAGTATTTAATATAAAATTTTTATATTTTTTTCTTGATTTTGTATCCGGGTCTGTAACATAGCTCAATATAAATACATACAGAATTATGAAAACTCAATGTATCTGTAGCAAAAGTTAATAATTCGTTACCGGGTCCATCCAATAAAAAGGCTAATTTCAATTGACGCCTTAAAAATTAAAAGTTTAAACTTGAAATATTGACACCAAGATCATGAACATTTTTTGTAAAATCTGTTAGAATAAATAAATACACATAAAAATTACACAATTTTCTGTTCTACCAAAGCAAGAAATAAAAATTTTTAGCATCTATAAAATCGGAAAATTTATGTTTATGTTACTAACCTTCGAAGTTCTTTTTTGCAGCCTATGAAACCATTATCCTGGGTTGGCTGCTACCTTTTCAATCTGCTGGCGGTCTGGTTCCCCCTGTGGGAGACAGTTAGCGCTCGCACCAGTCGTTACACTGACGATGACTTAGGTACCATCAGTACCGGTATTACGATATTAATGACCTGTTAATTGTTTATCTTAGAACTGTTACTTAGATACAATTACAAGTTACTTTTGATTGCTATTCAGAAATATTAATAATCGTGATAACTCTTTACTAATTTTTATCGCAATAATATTATCTCATCTTATTATTTTTTAAAATTTAAAACTAACAAAAAATAATGATAGACATATAAACACATTTTAATACAGATGCCGATTACGAAGATTATGAAAAAGAAGATCTGGAGTATGAAGACGTAAGCCGGGATCCGGGGCCGTACGAGATAATCGTTGATGGAACGGGAGGAACAACAGTGGGACATGAAGGGCGAGAGGGGCGCGAAGGTCGTGAAGGTTGGGAGAACCGTGACGGCAGGGATGGACCATTGAGAGAAGCTCCACGCGAGGCAGCCCGTTCCGCCGCAGTGCGACCCTGCGACACCAGCGCCGAACTCTTCACCTTACAATCGGCAAGGCTAAATACTGCGCAGCCTTTGAAAGGAAAACTCACAAATTGCCACAACTCCGGTTGCGAAAGGTATATATACGCTGATAATTTTAACATTGTGTGACTAGGTAAGGTTATATATAATATATATGTGTACAAATAAAACAGAACTTTAATTCCTCACTATGTGTTATGTATATGAATATTTATGGGTACTTTAAGTAGTAAACTGATTGTACAGGCCGTTTAGCGTGCAGAAGATTCCGCATAGTAATCTGATTCTGCTGGTGGTGGACACGCTGTGCCCGTGCGGCGCCAAGCGGTTGGACGTGCGCGCACGGGAGGCCCCGCCCCGGGCCGCGTGCCGGCGGCACACCCCCGCGCCGCACCGCCGCCGGCCTCGTACCTGCGTCTCCTATCACCCCGAGGTAGTGCAACGATTTTTGTCAATTTTCATTATAACATCATACCAAAATACTCCAATAAACGTGCTAATACAATTCTCCTTAAAAGTCATATATGTTAACGTACTATATTTCTAACGTGCAGAATATACACATTTTCTGTTCCCGTTTTATCACCCGCTCAGAGCATTGTGATTGAATACATTAATATTATTTTACACTGTGTAACGAATTATAATAATTCATAATGATAAATTAATTATTTTATAGTAATGTCATATAACGGAAGACATTACAAC